>OX596008.2:15651552-15871591 GCA_951394115.2 Drosophila phalerata
AGAGAGAGAGAGAGAGTATATGGACTCCTGTACCTGGCATTCAGCGCTATCTGTGAGTGTTCCCTGTACCAGGGAATTGTCCACTTGGGTCTCTCAGTGTCACTAATTGTGCACAATATGAAAGATACCTGTGAGTGTGTGTGTGTGTGTGTGTGTGTGAGTGTGTGTGTGTGCGTGTGTGAGTGTATGTCGTGCTGCTGTTGACTGGTGGTTGCTGTCCCTGTTGTCTGATGGTTTTGCTGGTCTTTCTGCTGGTCTTACCACACCCCCTCCCACCAACAATCCCTCACCACCCCCTCTCCATAGACAGATGCGGCTTTGGTCTGCCATTGACCATTAGCTGTTGAGTTTTTTGCCTTTTGATCTACTGTGTCTGAATGAGTGTCCCTGTGGCTATGTGTGTGTGTGTGTGTGTGTGAGAGTGTTTACTGTGTGTAATGCAATTAATGTGATTTTTGGTTGCAAATTAAACGTATTTATCAGCGTTTATCAATTAATTTTCATTTTCATTTACGGTCGACCGATTCTCTGAGGCTTGACAAATTATCAAACAATGATTAAACATGGCACTTTTAATGTGTTCACATCGTGTTTAATTAAATATAAGCAAGACTCGACATTTACAGTGTACTCACATCTATGTGTCTCTGTGTGTGTGTGTGTATTTCTTGTATACGAAAGCCGTCTTCAGGTCAATCATTGATCCCATTCGCATTTAACAAATTCGCAAATATCCTTAAACTAAACAATAAGTATTATATTTCGGAAATCTCTTCACCCTCTCATCCTCTCATTCTCTATTTCTGCCTTTATTTTACACTTTGTGTGGTAAATTTTATACCACACACGGTATGTATAAAGGGTATACTAGAAAATGATATTAGTAAAATTTTGATGCAGAATCAATTAAGGGGCCAAGTTATGATCAAAATGATATTCCGCATGAAAATCGATCAAGTTTTGGCAAAGTTATGTTTGTTTGAAGTTTATGAAAAAGTGTCAAGGGGTAAGTCTGGAAAAAATTCACAATGACCAAAGAAAGAAATTTTTTAAATTAGTGAAATTTTGATGAATTATCAATTATTAAGCCAAGTTATTTTTTTTTTATAATTTTAAATAAATTATGTATTTATAATTTAAATTAATTT
The DNA here is from genome assembly GCA_951394115.2 of Drosophila phalerata. Lineage (NCBI taxonomy): Eukaryota > Metazoa > Arthropoda > Insecta > Diptera > Drosophilidae > Drosophila > Drosophila phalerata. The sequence goes on from OX596008.2 coordinate 15,652,701, forward strand.
CATCATAAAAATAAAATATGACATACAATTTTAATGTTTTTCTCAATTAGTTTCGTAGATTTTATTGAAGTAATATACGTACATGGATTATTATTAGTATGATTATTATTATAATTTTTATTGGTAGTCTTTACAGTCTCATAGGGCATCTTTCAGTTGACCATGTGTTAAAGTTAGGCAACTAGACTTGTTGTTGGTAATTTATTTGATTTGGTCATGGCTGTTGCCACGCCTCCCTGCTGAAAATCATATATCGATCATCCCTCCTGCCTATGCTAATAATGTTTTGTAATTTATTTTCAACATGTTGACAGTCGACGCGTATTTCGAGTCGTAAATTTGTTGAATTTGCCATTATTATTACAGGCAGTTGTCGATGTTGCTCTTGTTGTTGCTGTTGTTATTGCGATTGCTGTTGTAGCTGCCGTTACACATAATTGATTAAAGGAAATTATATAAAAGGTGCAAACTGCTGCAATTTGATGATGCATTTAGATGGCATTCAGATGTTTTACGGATATCCATTTCGCAGCCACGATTTTGGGTAGTAAAAGGGGATGTTCTGAATGAAATTCATGGCGGAAAACAATTGTGAAAACTGCCAATATATATTCATTTAAATTAGAAGTAATCGAGCCAAAGAATCATAACAATATTTCGGAATATGCAGGATAGAAACAACTCAAACTGTGGAATGTTTTTGAAATTAAACAAAAAAGAAAGGTCAAAGCAAATAAAAATAACTTGAACAATGTGACCAAAGTTCAGTAAAAAATAGGGCATTGAATGTCAAAGCGAATGCCAAAGTGAATGCAAGAATTCAACAAATTTAAAGTATTTGGATTTGCCTATTGACAACAAAGCCACACACACTCACACAGACACCTCTTCCCCACCTCCTCAGATACCCAGTAAATGTGGCACGCCTCCAGGCAGCCGCATGCCACACAGAAGGCAAAGCAGCAGAAGAAAAATTAAATTAAGTTTATTGACATATTGCTAATTAGACAGAACATGACAGCATATCAAGATTTATAGCGCCCGATAAGCCACAGCCCCAAATACAGGGAGTTTCGGACAGAGACCACAGACCGCAGACCTCAGTTCTCAGTCCTCAGTCCCCAATACTCGTACCCATACCCATACCCCTACCCATATTAAATCCCCGACCGAAAGCGGATCAATGAACGCATTCATTTTAATTGGAGACATGGAAAATATGCCAAACAAAGAAAATGAGAGAAAAATATAAGAAAATGTGCTGCTCTCTAGGAAAGACGACGCTCTAATTAAATGCACTTGAGAATGCCACAACAACAACAGCAATTGGAATGTATATGCGTGTGTGTGTGTTATGGATCAATGGAATTTATGTTCTGCCCCTCAACTGTCTCGTAAATCTCACCAAAATCCAAAAATCGTCGTCTGCGAAAAACTATGAAAAAAGCGCATAAAAATTGTTCAGTTGTTGTCGAACATTTTTTTTTTGGAATTCTAGTTTTGAGTGATTTTTTTTTTTATTTTTATTGTTTGCTTCGGCAATATTTACCTTTTAATAATGCTCGGTGTCTAGTCGTCACTACGCAATACCAGATATCCTGCGAGGTACATACGCCCTAGGAATAAGGGGAATTGTTGCATTGCTGCCACGCGATAGGAACACACTTTTTTGTTGCTCCTCTTTTGGTGTTCAGCACTCACAAATTGCTGGCGTGTGTCATAAATTTTCAGAACGTAGAGCACCCGGGGTAGAGAATTAAAAAAAAATTGGATGGCAAAAAGAACTGAATACAAATGCGACTGAAAATGAAAGAATCTTTACCGTATCGACATTGCGGCAGCTGAATGCTCTCTTCAACTTCAAATGAGTATTAAAATTTATTATAATAAGTGTTACTGAAGTATAAAATAATAACAAAGTAGTAAACAAATTTAAAAATCCTGTTTCAGTTTAGCCAGATTTCAGTTATCTATGTTTGTATAATAAAATATTTATTATATTTATATATAAATATAATTTTAAGTATATATTTTGGCAATAAATTAAAATGAAATAGTCGTAGGAAATAGAAATAAATGGAATTTTAAGTCTAATAATCTAGAGATCTATAGATTTTGCTTTAACAATTTTCCAAATATTATTAAAATCTTTACCTAATAATATTTATTGAACTTTAAATTTATATATGCTTATAGGTCTTATCAAGACTACAAGTTTAATTAACTTGTGAATAGAAAACTATTTAATTAGTTTGTGCAATCATTTAAGTTATGGGCCACAATAAGCTTTAGTTTTACATTAGCAAACAGCTGATCCTAATATCCTGAGTACGAGTCTAATCTCAACACTCTATCGGCTAATCCAAGTTGATAACATGCTTATAGTGCCACAAAGTGGATGTAGTGTAAGCCTCAACACAAAAACGCACACATTGGCATAAAATGCACAAAAAAAAAAAAAGAAATAACGACATCTATGGCATTTGTTTTGACATATGTACGACTACCTATGTGTGTGTATGTATTGGTATTTATTACATTTCTTTTTTTTTCGTTTTGTGGAATCGTCGAGTATTACGAGTATTTTGCTTCCACATTTAATTTACCTGAAAATGGTTTGCATTTGCTTTGTTAACTGCAAAATGACATAAAAAGTTGTAAAATTGTCAGTCGTAAACTAAAATATGCATTACGAATGACATCGACATAGGCATTGGCATTACTTAATGCACTTTTCGTGTTGTCATCCAAACAGCTTGACCCCCCCAAAGCCCCCCAGCCCTTCCACAACCGGTACCACAATTAAAACATGGAATTACTTTGATTTATTTGCCTTGGCTTGATGTAAATTTTCTTAATGCCACATAAATATTTAACTAGATGCATTAATAAATAGCTGCCTATATATACTAGACTCGTATGCATACTTAGTTGTTATACTTAACATATTTTCCCATAGCATAATCGGAAACTTAAATTGATTTATGAACTTAACACTTTGTCTCTGCCCCTTACAATAAATTCAGAGCAATAATAAATTATTATAAACAACAAAGAGGAAAGGGATGGACATCGTCTGGTTGTTATTGTTGCTTATAAAGCGCTTTTTAGCGTCTTAATTTGTGTGTTTTGAATGCTTAAATCTGTTGATTGAAGTGTTGATAAGACGGCAAATGGATGGATATACAATGTATTAACAGAAGAACAGTTTGTCTAGTGGGTCTCTAATCTTGTGTCATTAATCGATCTCTTGATTTATTATTATTGTTTTTTAAACAAAAATCTAAAAATTCTATACAGTACGAGTATTAAGAAGTTTTTTAAAGTAATTGTATCAGTTTAAATTAATAGCAATTATAATATTTCATAAATTAAATTCTCTTGCATATTCAGAATAAATTCTTTAAATTTAGAACTACCAATGGAAATATCAATCACGTAAGGTGTACATCAATTCATGTAATTATTTCTGATTTCAATGAACACTTCAATCGAGTTCTTATTCCATATTGCAACTATCGATTGTCGTCTTTGATTAGTTTATAGCTACAGCAAAGAACCGACTCGACATGGAAATTAGAAGTGAAAAAGCCCCAGAATAGTATACCTTTTCTGCATGTAGACCAAAATGAAAGTTTTCTATGGATATATGAAGTGTTCAGATTGAAGACGTCGAGTGCAGGCGGCTGTCACAATCAAATTGCAATTAACCCTTTGTGGGCTTTCATAGCAAATGCATCTATTGACAACTTCATAAGTGTGGCATAGAAAGGGGTGGATCGGAGGCAGGGAGGAACGGGGGCAGACCAATCCAAAATGTGACGCAAAGAATCGACAAGTTGCACACACTAAACTTGACAGCAAAATTGGCATATGCGTTGAAAAATTTCCGGCTCACAGGATATTCGGAGCGGAGAAGCGGACAACACTGGCAGCTAGGATAACTAATAAAGGGGCAGGTTCTGTGTGTGAATATGTCTGCGTGTGCGTGTGTGTGTGTGTGTGTGTGGCATGTGTGCCATATGTGCGTGTGTGCGTTTTGTAATCCTGCCAAAGTTGACACATTTTGCAACGTCAAACGGAAATTGGCTGCAGTCGCAGTCGGCGTTGGTTTCTTTATAGGATTTGCATGGTTTACATTTTGCCCCGGCATATTTGCCATTGGCATGAGTAGCAGCCAAAAGGTGCGTCCATCCTACCCTCGCATCCTGCTCCGTCCACTAAGCCCGCCTTCCTGCCGATGTCCTAATTGGCTTGACTGCAGAATGGGTGCTAATTGAAAATGATTTGCATTTAGCTGTTAAATCGGCTTTGCATCGGTTCTCATTCAGATGAAAATTTCAATGTGCATCTTAACAGATTTACTTTATAAGCTATGCTTTTTCTGGCATAGGAAATTCAAGTCAAGCAGCAGGCGGATCAGTTAGATCCTCAAAAGATTACAGAAGTCAACTAAGCAGTCAATTGTGTAGAATTGACTGACAAGATGATGTCAAGAACTGACATCTGATCAGTTGATCATTGACAGCTTGAAAGACAAAGTAAGGGAATTCTGAAGAGTTTCAAAAAAAAAAGGAAACAAGTTAATCCGTCAAAAGGTAATCGAGTGGATTTATAGACATAGAAAAACATGTCTAGAAACTCTTTGTACAAAATTCAATTTTTATACCCGTTACTTATAAAAAATAAGTATAAGGGTATATTGTGTTCGTTGGAATGTGCGTAACAGGCAGAAGGAGGCATCTCCGACCCCATAAAGTATATATATTCTTGATCAGCATCAATAGCCGAGTCGATATAGCCATGTGTGTCTGTCCGTCTGTCCGTCTGTCCGTCTGTCCGTCTGTCCGTCTGTCTGTCTGTGTGAGCGCCTAGATCTCAGAGACCATAAGAGATAGAGTAACCAAACTTTCACACGTAGATCAGAAATGCGTTGGAGCAGGTCAAGTTTGTTTCAAATTTTGGACCCGCCTCCTTCCACGCCCGTAATTCGCGAAAAACTGGTCATCCGTCTGTATAAGCACAAGGATCTCAGAGACTATAAGAGATAGAATAACCAAATTTGTCACTCAGATTTCCATATACCTCACGCAGATCAAGTTTGTTTCAAATTTAAGCCACGCCCCCCTCCGCCCCCGCAAATCGCGAAAAACCACCTCACCCACAATTTTTCATATAATACGTATTTTTTGGTAATAACCGATATCTGTTATTATTATCTATTATCCCACTGATTCGCAACAAGATCGGACAAGTAGAACAGCAGTTATTGCGTGTCTAAGTTGTTGGATCAACAGGTTCCCCCTAGAGTATGCAATAGTTTTTGTATTGTTAAACCTTATTAGAATGCTTCAAATTCTCAAGTAGTTCTGGCAACGCAAGTATGACATTAGAATTGAATCGATAATGTATTGAAATAAGTAACGGGTATCCTATGGTCGGGATCTCGACTATAGCCTTTCCCACTTGTTTTAACCTTAGAGAATGAAATACTTTCTACAAAAACATGTTAAAATTCTAAAGCAAAAATGTATAATTTTTATGAACATCTATTGGTTACATTTTAAATATTAATTTGTAAAATTTGTTTATATTAATTAGTTTAGAAATATTATTTTTGAAAGCGACTTTGTATGATTACAATCTCAACCCTTTTAAGGCTTACTTAGCAAAGAGTTCACACAACCTGCGGAGTTTCGGTTGTTGCATCATTAGCATTTGCTGCCACACGGTGGCAAGGCAGCAAGTCAATTCCAGCTGTGTTCTGATTTCCACCACTTTTACAGCAGATTTCAGAGACCTTGATGCTTGGGTGGTTGAGGTGGAACACCAGTTACAGCCCCGACCCCGACCCCGAACCCGCCCCCGAGTGTGGTATCGAACCCAGACCTCGGCTCGCAACCATGGTAATCATTTATCAAACAACGAGCGTTAAATTCAATATTTTTTCAAGACGTCGCCGCTGAGTTGATGTGAAAAATTAATTAAATTATGAAATTTTATACCCTAAAGCAAATATTTAATTTAATAACATTATTATGCAGCGTGGATGGCAAGGGGGCGTGGCTGTTGCGATGGGCGTGGACGCACGCACCAGCACGCGGACGAGCAGGAAGAGAAGAGAGAAGAGGTGAGGGAACAGAAATGGAGGCCAAAGAAATATGCAACGCCAAAATAAAATATATGTACACGTATACATATACACAAGTCCCTCAGGTTGCAGCACAGGATAATAAAGCACGCGCGTGTCCTGCCAAATGGGAAGCAGAAAAAATATTTATTCCTTGGCCGCCTGCACGGCTAATTGCCAAAAATCATTTTTCAAGCGTGCAGCTCTACTTCAATTTTTTCCTTTATTCAAAAATATTTTACAGGCATTTTCAGTTGGCAGGGAGACGAACGCGTGGCTACGGTTCAGACTCTCCGGCTGATTCCGGGTCCCGTAAATTCGCTTAATCAAAATATAAACAAGCTTAATAAGAAGCGTGCGTGGCTCCGTGCAGTCTCTTTCCCTGTCGTCTCCCCGCCTCTATATCTACCACTGCCTCGCTGTGGTCGCTTTGATGCAGTGCGGCCACGCCCCACTCCGCCTCCCTTCCGTCCTGACTCCCATTTGTTGTAGACGCAGCAACCTCTTGGTCTGGAAAGAGTTGGACCTCTTGTGGCCTCTGTTGCATGCGAAATACCAAAAATTCAACAACAATGGAAACAACAAAGCGGCAACTCTTTTGCCAATTTGACCCCAACTGTACTTCCCACCCCCATAAACATAACAATATGGGGGCCTTACTTAAACCATCGCTAGGGGTTAACTTTGACTAAGTTACAACTGAAGCAAATATACGAATTTCCCAGAACTATGTTACTTTCATATAATACTTGATTAACTTGAAACAGCATAGTATATTTTCAATAGACATATAATGGTACCTAGGTATTATTTTTATTTTCATCCTTAGTAGTCAGTATGTTTGTGAACCTGCAACATTTCTAGACTTCTCTCTCTTGCTTTCAGTTTTCGTTCAAAAACGTTTCATTCTTACACTCCCGACTTTACTCCTTTGTTCCTGCTAGATTTCTTCTCTGCTTTTGTTTGGGCGTTGGCAATGCAACATTTTAAAGCGCCGATCCCTAGATGTTTTTCCCAATAATTCTGGACAATAAATCAAAAGTACAGACCCGCCTGGGTATCCTTATGTCCATATACCCATTCAAAAACCAATACTTTACTAATTGCTAGGCTTAATAGGCATTAAAAGCAATGCCCAGCAGCGGGCCCATGTCCAGGGCCGAACAATGCCCAGCTGGGCAGTACCAGAGGGAGTAGGGGGGACCAAAGTGGGCGGGGGGAGGTAGTGCACACGCACAGGATAATAAGCGCACGCCAGGATGCTTTTGTACAGAGCTCGAGCAAATAAAATTAGAAATTTTACGTTTTGAAAAGCGGCGCTGAATGGGAAACGGTCCTCACTCTGTTCTTTAAATATGAATGCAAAGCGAATAGTTTCACCACTGAACAGGCAGTGGGTTGGCAGTGGGAGGGGAGGGAAGTGGTGCGGGGGATAGAGGGTAAATGGTGGGTGGTGCTGCAGGATGAAATGTGAGCCACGGCAAATTGCATAGAATGTGTAAAAGTTGCAACTGCAGCTGATGCCTGTCCCGCATTGTGCCTATTCCCAGTTCCATTTCCACTTACCACCTACCATCCCCCCCCTTCCACTCCACCGTCTTCCGTTCTTCTGTGATGCCCAAACAATTCCATAAAATTAGCTAAAAAGTTCTTCTCCTGGGCCTCGAAAAGAGGAAGCCATTTTTAGGCTCAAGCCGCGAGCGTTGAATGAGCGCAAATTGTATAACAGATGAGAATGATGAAAAGACGTAATGGAAATAGGTACAAAATGAAGAAATAGAAACGAAAAGTAGCAGAAAAAGAAGAAGAAGAAGAAGAAGCAGCGAAGCATTAAAGAAGAAGCGCGTAAAATGTAAAGCTTTCAATTCTATGCCAATTTTAATTGAGAGCAAACGGGAAGCGCAATGGAAGTTAATAAGCTGAAAAGTGGACTTAAAGGCAAAGTGGTCATGAGAGGAGGGAGGAGCTGCTGAAAAGTGGACAGTTTAGAACAATTGTCAGCAATTAAATAGGTGTGCAACTAGCAAAAAGAGAATAATCTAAAATAAAAACGTAACGAGATTTGAAGTGTTGAATGCAATGAGAAGTGAGTTCTTAAACAAAATAAATGCTATAGTAATATTTGAAGACCATATATTTACTTATCTGTTCTAAAGCTATACAAATTTTTGAATTGATTTTAAAACTTAAAAGCGATAAAAACACTTGGCAAAATATTTAATTGTAATATTGAGAAAGAAAGTACTTCATTAATTAGGTGCTTTAGTTCAAGTCTTGAAAAAATAACTCGATTACTAGTTAAATTCATTTAATTTAATTTGATTTCCAAATGAAATGAAAACTATTTTCGCGCAGTCAATTGAGAATCGAATGCAGAACGTGAAAGCAGCCTGGAAATCTGTGAAAACACCGCGGGTCACGCGATTTAAAAATGTCGCAACGCGAGGAAATGAAATTGAAATGCAAATCTGAAAAGCACTTCTTTTTCATTTTCTGTGTTATCCTTCATAGAAAAGGGAATGAGCATCTGGTAGGGTGTGATTCCAATCAAAATGCTAGTCACGTCTGGCGATTTGTAATCGAAACGAATCTTATGGTCATGACAGAAGTTTTCAAGTTTGCATAGCCGAGAATCGTCTAAGAAATTTGAAACTTGCAGTTGACAGACAGATGCAACAGTGTTGAAAGACTTAAGTATGACCCAGATGGGAATCTAGTGGAAAAAATGTGACTCATAATTAAAGAAACTGTTACTTTGTAGAGAAAAGTATGTAATTTGTATCGATTTGTTGTTTATCTATTTATCTATTATATATTATATATATATATCTATTTATATAAGGTAGCTAAAGAGAAATAGACACACTGGCAGATAATATTTCCGGAGTAACTGAAACTTTCCTTTTTATTTAAAATTCTTCTTAATTATAAATACAAATTTGAATTTGCTGAGAATTTTATGCAATGATTCCTAATTATGACTTTTTGCTGCAATCGTTATATTCAGTTGAAAAGTTCAAGTTTTCAATTAGCTAGCTGGCCCTACTTTCCCCATTTCCCCCCTCGCCACTCCTCCTGCCCTTTTGTTCTTTCTTGAGCAATGCGCATTGAATTCTCGTTTCGATAACAATTAAAAGTTTCGCATTTGAGAAATTAATTTAAAACAATTGCAGAGCAAAGAACTAAAGTAGATAGGCAGTGAGGTGGTGTGGGTGGAAAGGGAAACTGGTTACTGCTGCATTTGCTGTCATTGATGCGACTTGCAACTTGCAACTTGCAACTTGGCAACATGGCAAAAATTGGCAAGCTGTAAAAGTTGAGGACTCCCCTCGATGCGCCCGTGGAGATGCTTCGGTTTGCCTTTGGCCCGGACTCAGCTATGCATCCTTTTCCCTTTTGTGTGTCAAGTTTCATGGCGTTGACCCAATTTGCTGGCTGACTTTTCATTTTTATTTTCATTTTCATTTGCAGCAATAACTCTCTGCTATTGAGGCTTGGCCATAAAGCGACAACGATGCCATCGATGACTCTGGTTGCAGCTTCCCAGTTGCAAGTTGTCCGTTGCAAGCATCAGTTGGAAATTGTCCCCCTTATGGATGCTGATGTGGCACGTTTATGAACGCTGAAAACACTGAAAAATCAGCGTTTTCTCTCCTTGCAAAATCAAATCAATTATCGCCAAAATCAATTACGCCACTGACAGAGACAGAAAGTGTGTGTGCAAAGAGAGAGACAGAGAGAGAGAGAGAGAGAGAGAGAGAAAGAGAAAGGAAAATGGCCTTAGGGAAGTGCTGCAATCTGACAGCTTTTCTTCGAGGCTTGCTGCCAATTTGATTCTACACTTTTTCGTAGTGGTTTAAGTATGGCAAGGGGAAAGTGAGGCAGGTGGACAATTCCGAAGGCTTTTCCCCAACGGCGCTGGGAACACGAGAAATGCATCCATCACGTGACTTGTTATGCCTGACATTTGATTTTTGCATGTGGCATGAGGCATGAGGCATGAGGCAAGATGGAGCCAGAGGCTGACAGAGGGAGAGAGCCTAAAGGGGAGCGCTGTCTGGCGGGTGGTGGAAGGTACATGACTTAGCCGCAAATCACCCAAACGAGCATGTCCAAAATGTCCTGAAGTGGTTACTCGATGTTGTTGTTGTTGCTGTTGTTGTTGCTGTTCGTGTTGTTGCTGCTGTTGTGCATGATATGCAACAAACCAACAACTGCTGCAACACTATTGAGGATCAAAGAAAGCAGAAACTTATCCAACTAGGAGCAGAAGTACTCGTAGGGTTACTCATATGCCCAACTCTATGTGCCATTGAGCCTGGGTGTTGACTGTAAGCCTGATGTGGCGTATGGGGCATGCAACAGCAGCAACCCTTCGATAACTTGCAACTGTTTTTGCGGCATTTGGTTTTCGTTTTGTGCCCCAATTTGGCACAACATGCAAAAGTTTTCCTTCAGCCATTAGTAACTCATGAACTAGTTGAATAAAACCATCTATCTGTAATCGATGTGTGGTAAATCGAAGGATTATAAGTCATGTTGAGATAATTAAGAAAATTAATTCCAATTAGTTTTCATATTGAAATCAAACTAAGCAGAAAGATTCAAAAATTACAAAACTCAATATATTTTTATGTTTTAATATTTTAAAAATAAAAGTTTCCTTTATGTATTTAAATATTTACTTAGTGTATTTTTTAAGTTCTCAAATATACATTTGCAATTTGTTTACAATTCCAAAATTAAACGGAAAATTTATGATCCTTCTTAAATGATCGAGTTATATATATATATCGAGTATCAACCCAAGAAATCTTCATAAAAATATCTCAATATTTAGTCAAGATTTTATTAACAATTTCAACTGCATATACGATCTGGAAGGTCTGGGACAACATCAGTATTCAATGCTTTGAGATGTTGACCAAACCCTATCATATATCAACAGCTGCCACAAATCTAAGCAGATGCCATCGTAAAAAACTCCAAAGCACAAACAAAAGATCAATGGAACTGCCTTTTGTTGTTATTTTTATTTGTTGCTGTTGCTGTTGCTGTTGTTAGTGTTGGTGTTATTGCTGCTGCGCCTTAATTAAAAACCAAAACAGAATTTGTTAGGGCTATGCCATAAAACTGAGGATCTCTTGAAATGCAGCCAAAGAGTTGTAGCTACTTGGAACATGAAACATTTTTATGGCCCAATGCATTCTGGATGTGTCCGAACTCTTTGGGCATTCAAGTAAATTTATTGGCTCATTAGCCATATTATAGTTGTGGCCATGTTAACAACTTGGCTTTTTAATGGCAACCTTACCAAGTTCCCAACCCACAACCTCAGATCCTCAAAAGCAGAGTAAAAGCAATCCTCTCTAGCTACAATACATCCCAACTATTCTCATATTTACCCAAATTGCACTTTCACTTAACCCAAATTTGCAAGAGCAATGAGTTCTTAAACAATGCACAAAAAAAGAAAAGTAAAAAACTGAAAACTTTCAACTTCCACAACTTGGCAAACAAATGAAGTAAATTTTGCATTTTCGCCTCTTCTTGTTGACCTTATCTACGGGTTTTATTAATTCTTCTTCAAGTTGGCAAATCAGAATATATTGCATTTCTATTTCAAATATATTTTTAGGCAACAAGAGTTATAAATTTATATTTTCTAGTTACAATTTATTAGATAATTCATGGAGTTATATTAAGTAAATTACAATTGTATTAAATTGTATTTTTCAGATCAACACTTTTCAGATTTCTAAATTTTCTTTAAGCAACACTTACTCTAGTTCGCCGTTGGTTTTAAAATTAATATTAAATTGTAGAGTATTCGCTATTCATTTTAAAATTTATTTTTTTCTTTTTTTTGGCTTGGTTGTTCATTAAAAGTTGCTCCTGTGCCGTTTTCAATTAAGCTACAGTGCCTGAAGCAATGCAATGCATTGATTTCATTTCGGCTGGCCTAATTGCAAATTAGCTCACTGGCAAGTGCACTCCTCTCGACCACGCCCACTGGCCACTGCCCACTGCCCACAACCCCTCAGCGATGAGTTCAGTATTTTGACAGTCAGCGGAAATCACTTGCTAAGCAATTAGAAACTGTCAGAAAGGAGGAACAAGAAAAGAAACTTAACCCCAGCAATGGGAACAACAAATTTGTGTGTCAATTTGGTTGACGTCAATGTCAATCGGATTTTGGGTAAATCGACAGTCAAGCAGTCAACTGTGGTGAGAAAGGTGGACAGGGTTTTGTAGTCCATTGACTCATTTGAATGTAACAAGAGTTTTGGTTACACGACGCGCGGCGAGGGCGGATCGAGAGTTTAAACGAGGAGAGCCACAGTGCACCCATGTCACTTGACAGCTTAGCGCATAATTAAATAACAGTTCAGGCATTAACAACAACAACAACAACAACAACAACAACAAGAGCATCAAACATAACAACAATTGAATGCAGCACACACCTTGCATTTGTTGTTGTTGTTGCTGTTGTCATTCTGACATTTGTCGCATTTGATTGAAATTTTAAATGCCACTGGAAAATGCAGCCGAAATGTGTTTTAAATCGATTTAATTCTCTTGTTTTTGCTGTCAGACCAAAAGTATCGAATTACAAACGAGTTGAGAGTACAATTCTGAAATATGGTTTAGGAATCTTTTAAATGTTGTATGATATTTTCTATTTATTTAAAGGATATATTGCTTATGGTTAAGATATATACAAATTAATATTTATTCCGTAGGTTATTCAACAAAGGTTAATTTATTAGAAGATGCATCTAAAGTTCAAAGTAATGAACCATTAAATAATTACTAAATCGGCCTACATCAACTGAACAACTGAACGATAACTGACACTTGACAAGAAGAAGACAAGGAGAAATTCCTTTGCCATTTGCTGGGATATTTGACCTGAGGCCTGTCCGTCACAATGTCATAATCTGCGACATATGCCACGCAGCCAACAAAAAAAAAAACAAAAGAAATATAGGAAAAATAAAAGAAAGCAATAAATATAAAAAGCGGCGAAAATTGCTTGGCCACAAATAACAAATGAAAACGGAAGCTGACAATTGACGGCTAACACACAATGAAACAAAAAAGGAAAACCGAGAATGTCAGGTCCTAAGAAATGAGAAAGGACAATGACTGGAATGATGACAGACAGACAATGCACGGCTGACTTTGAATGTTGTCTGTTGTCTGTTGTCTGTTGCCTGTTGATGGCGCCCCCGGGGCAACAGAATTGAAAGTCAATTACATAATTACTTCAATGCAATTTCCCAAGAAAAACTACATCAAGGCTACCTGAAGACGCTGCGGATCCTCGTCCTTTTTCTTAGCCACACACATGTGACTTTTCTGACCCATTCCCTTTCCCTAGTGCCATGTGTGTGGGCCCCTAACTGACGGAACCTTCGGTCTATCGACTACCTTCAGTAGTCAACTCAGTGGCCGCACCTTAACCGCAATTCTCCGTCAGTTAATGATGCCTAATGTGACCTTTTTGGGGTTGGCTTCTCTCAATGGGAAAATTTATGCGGCCCAAAAGCATCACAAAATTTGTCTGTCGACTCAAATGATGGCCCAGGTTTGGGTTTTCAATGACCATTTTATAGTTTTAACGGCGCCTTTGTAGATTGCCCCTGCACATGATGAGACCACAGGTGTTGTCTGACTCTAAAAAGCGCAACTTATTAATATTCCCACAGAGAGTATAGACATTTTGGCATATCGTTTGTCTAACTTCAGAGATATGCATTAACTCGTATATATCTTCCAAAAAGTGCTTCTAATACTATACTATATGTGCTATAACAGATTTCCTTATTTATTTCCTTTTTATTTGAGCATTGTGTTTAAACAGCATATAAATTAATATAAAATATCGGCTTAAAAAACTTAAACTTTTTTATATTGTTTTCCTTTGGGAAATATAGTTTGGACTTTTATTATTATAACTTAAATATATTTTTAAAATATTGCCATGACTACTTAGTAAACATTTTAAACTTCAGACTTTGGTTAAACCACTTTATTTTTATCCAAATAATTAATGAAAAACTATTTGATTTATATATTTTTGAAATTTAAAATTTTTTTATTATACATTTAATGTTATATTTACAATTATATAAAATCTGTTTAAAGTGCAGTTTCACTTCGACTTGAAGCACATTCAATTGGAGTTCTTTAGTCTGGATATATTTTTATGGCCTGTTTTTATGTTCGTTTTGTTTTGGCCACAAAACTTTCAACTTTTAGCGCCACAAGTTGTCACCATTTGGTTTTTTGGAAAAGTCATAAAATCATTTAAATAAACAAACCATAGGGCATCCCAGACTAAGGTGGGGAAATTGCCGGGAGGGAGACTGTAGTTAAGCATCCGGATAGCGCGACCCTTTTGCGTCTCTGTCCATTTTGTATTTATTTACGGCTTTGGTGGGACACTGACTGCAGTTGCAGCTGCAACTACGTGCAACAACATATAAAATTTGCATTAAAATTACTTTGATTACAAATTGGTTGTCGCGTCCAACCGACAATACGAGAACCCGCGCGACAAAAAACGCGTCGCACACATCCCTCGCGTTTATTGTGTTTACCTTTTTTTTTGACCAAATGTTTTTGCTGCAGTTGTTGCAGAAATTCGATGGACAGCATATTAAATAACGGAAGTTATTTATGCGTAAAGTATTGTATTTTTAAGGATTATTGATTTTATTTTGACCACACTTGATGTGCTGTGAAGCTGTTTTTTTATCGCCATGTGGCCAACTATTTCGCCAAAAACCCCTAATAAAGCTTAAACTTTAATGAAAAGAGAAATAAGTATATTCGGCTTTCAATAAAATGTTAAAAAAACAATATTAAATACTTAAACAATGTTTAAGTAAGTGCAACTGGCTTAATCCCAGTGGCAAAATAAAGCTCAGCAATTGGAAATAGACAACAAAAAATTGTCAGCAATAAGGAATATATGTATAATGTTAACATATGTTACAGGAAGTGATATCGATTATAGATCTTCAATAAGAATGGAGAGTTTGGGCATGATTTTTTTTAAGCTTTTGGTTCTATGTGCAATATAGTAATTACAATACAATTATAATAATCGCGAATGAATTAAATGTAGTATAAAAAAGAAAAATATACTTATGCACACCTCTGAATTTTTTATCCAACAGTGATAAGATATTTAGGACAGATCTAAAATATGGTATATTTATAGCACATTATACTACTACATTTGCATTTCTTACTGAATTCGATTGGAGCATTAAAATGAATTGGACTTGATTGGCATTTTATTTACATTTCAATTTACGCAGTAACGAATTTGAATTACCTAGCATAATTCTCCTTCGACCCGATCCCTTGCCCCTCCTCTCATATATGCTTAACAAAACAAATGAGAACCCAAAAAAGCTGAAACCAATGGAAACAATGCAAAAATCCAGAGTCGAAGAGGAACAGAAATTGCGTCGTCTGCTTGGCCATAATTCACCACAGAACACATGAAAGTAATTGAAAATTGTACAATTCATGCCCAGCCACGCCTATAAAAACAACAACAACTGAATGATCTTTTGACGATTAAACAACGAAGGAAATTGTAAATTTTTGACAGACAAACCGCAGCAAACGATTTTCCCACGCAACCTTGATGAATAAAATCGAAATTGAATTTGAACGTAGTACGCGAAAAAGTTCCGAATCGGAAAAAGGGAACTGAAAAGAGGAACTGGACACGCAATGCAGTTTCCCATCGTTAAAATACAGAACCCGAAAGTAATTGCAATTGCACGGGACACGTGCGGAGTGCAAATTGCTAGATAAGAAGGGAAGGGGAATAAAAAACGATAGAAAGAACATAGAATAGGTAAGTTTGAGGGATGGAAAGAGAGAGCAATCTTGTACTGATTGAGACATATCAGTTGCCATTGCCACTTGAGGTTGAGGTTGTAGGGTAGGTTACGCACATCACATGCATCATGAACCCGTAACAGGAATGGGAATGGGAATGGGAATAAATATGGGAATGGGAACGGGAATGGAAAAGTGGTTTGTAGCACGGGGATCGTATCCCCTGCGGCTTTATGAATTATGCTTCGACTACTGCGTAAAATGTTTTCATTTGACAATACTCGTACCCATGACACAGCAAATTTCCATAGTTTTTTTTTACGCATCCCAGTTTCTGTTTTTTTTTATTTCATTTTATGCATTGTTGTCAAGCACTTGAAGAGGTATTCAATGGAAGTGAGGAATTCAGGATCTGTGCTGTTGTTCCACATTTAATTAAGCAAACTGCCAACAGCGACACATTAATGGGAACAGGCTTTGTAAAATCTCCTTTTATAGGTATATATATAGAACTGGTTTTCGAGGGTTAAAATCAAAATTCAGCTAAGACTCATATGCATGAGATAATTCCAAAGAGGCACATTATGCAATTAAGTAAATTAAAGCAAAGGTAAATATTTGGAAAGCATTTACATGAGCAAAGGTCGAGGCGATCAATATCGGAAATTACATGGGAAGACAAATTAGAGTACTATGTATAAATCTTACATAGACCATATTTATTTTAGCTGAAGACAGAAATATTTATTAAATATTCCATTAAACAAAACAACCTACAAAAAACCTTGGTAGGCGCTTAAATTCAAATCTTGGTATAATCCCGATAACGTTTAAGTATGCTCTTAATTGAGCTAACTATTCAATGGAGTATAGGAATATTTTCGGCTTCGCATATTGCTTTACTAAAAGTAAAGCGTTCTTTAATAATAATATGCTTAAGTGAATATTCATATAAAATATTTTCGAAATATTTATTGAAATAATAAATCAAAATGGTTAGAGAGAGCGTTTCTGCATTGCAATAAAACTATTGTGAAATTCATAACATCTTAATTACAACATATTTTACAGATTTCATCGCATTGTCTATAAATGGATATATAAAAGAAAGTAGATTCCTAGTCAGGACACTGACAGCTCTTTGGCGAACTGCACTACAATTGGCATTTCCATACCGAAAGATACAAAACAATTGCGCAGATTTCTCAGATATTTTCAGCAAATAAAAAAAGAGCCAAGCTCAAACCAGAAGTACCTAAAACAAATGGTTCGGAGGTGAAGGGTATTTCACATGCCTTTCCGTTTGCTATTTCAATTGAAATTTGCTTATTGCAAAATGTTATTTTGTTTTCATTGCGCTCTCGTTGGGTAGTTTGAAGAATTTTCCACGATTTCTTGTTTTTTCAAACGTGTGGGGAAAAAATAAATCTAGACTACAACATTGCTACGTGCAAAAGTATTTTGAGAATTTCTGTAATAAAGTTGGCCAAGTATTCAGCCAACGATTGAGAGAAAACCATATGTGCTTTTCGCTAGTTGGCCAAAAATATTCAAGGGTATTATTAATAGGATTTTATACAAATTTGTATTATTACAAAAATTATTTCATGCGCAACCTGAAGCAAATATAATAAAAAATGACATGATATCAAGATAACATGATAAGCAGATATTATAAAAATTAATACAAATTATGAAGTGAAAACCTTATCAGTAGATTGACAGTAATATTTCACAAGAAAGTACAGGTATTATTATAGAAACAATTTTATTATTTATAAAATATTTATACATATAAATAGAACCACTATTACTTTAATCGAGTTCCTTATCAACTGCACGTACAACTTGATAGGCTCTGAGTCTAGTTGCAATTTTAAACCTAATGTTTTTTAACTTTCTTAACTTTTTTAGCATTACCTTTAAGTTTTCTGACTATTAGACACCATGTAAACTTGCTTATATAAAGAAAAAGAAACAGAACACTGGCAAGCAAGGCAAAAACGTCCAAATTATTGGATGCTATGAAGTTCATGTGTATCAGGGGACTCTGCAAATGAGGAGCTCCATGATGACGGAGGACATACTCGGTCCAGTAGAGCACACTCTGGCGGGCGGACATGGGTCGATCTCGGTAGAGGGAGGAGAATGTCTTCACTTTATGTGCGTATTGAGGATTATCCAAGATCTCAACAAGGCTCTCTTGGAAGGGCTGCTCTTCAAGGGTCAGCAAACTTAAGCTGAGGCCGAATCCTTCCTTAACCATTCGCTCAGCATTGCCGGGCTGATCACCAAACAGAGGAAGTGCCAGCATGGGTTTCCCGTGATATTGTGCCTCTGTGATGCCGCCTTTTCCGGCATGTGTTATGAACAGAATGACCTTGGGATGGGCCAGAATGTCATCCTGTGGCAGCCATTTGGAGTAGAGTATATTTGCAGACATGCCCGGTGTATTGTCAAGATCTTCCCATTTCCAAATGACGCTCTGCTTTAGTTTTGACAACACATTGAACATTTTGTGGACTGTGTCGGGATTCAAGTGTTTTCCCCTCACATTGGATCCTAGAGAGAGGAGAATAGCTCCATGTGTAGCTTTACTTAAGAAATCATCGATGGGTTTGGGCAATGGATCAGGCGTATCCTTAATCTGTATGCCTCCCACCTCAATAGCTGCCGGAACAATGGGTCTGATGGGACCTTCGCTGAGGGCGTGAGAGGCAAAGAATCCGAGAGACACGTTCTTGGTCAGATCATCGTAATGGGGCATATTTGGATCGTCTTCAAAGACTTCCCTAAAATGAATTATAAACTGTAAGTAGTTGTATTAAAATGGATGGGGAATTTTCTTACTTGTACGCCTTGGCATTATTACTTTCTAGAATATAAAAGAAGACTTTCATCGCCAAAATAGATAAGTAGTTCTTCATTCTTTGAGCGAATGTCATTACAGTCCCTTTTTCGACAGCCTGGTTCGTTACCGGCACATATGAGAATGCGTTTGGATTTCCCATTATGCTATTAAATATTTCATTTAGTGGCATTGAAGCCGCCATCACGACAGGTACTTTCAGCTTATGTGCGATGCCGAGCTGATAGTTGTTCAAGAAGAAGCCCATCATAACCAGATCGAACTTGTTGTCCTTGTTCTCGTAGAGATCCTTGACCCGCTGATCCATGATCACTTCCTTCATTTTGTCAAACATAAAACCCATTTGAGAGATAGTCCGAAACATGGATGTGATCATGTTGCTGTTGTCCCTCATCGCCATGTTTCCAATACTTGAACTCAATCTCTGATGCTCTTCCTCCGTCAGTGGCACCTGCACAACTTTGATATCCTTGTGGGTGACAGGAGGATTCAGGGATGTGATCACCGTCACATTGTGTCCATTCTCTGCCAACACCTTTGCCATTGACATTTGTATTATCAAATGCGAGGGACTCAGACTCGTAAAGACTCCAAGTATGTTTCCACCTTGACTGCCACTGATAAGAAGAGCACTCACTATCACGAGCAGCACGTTTCGACTCCCAGAACGCTCCATGTTTATGGTACAAGAATTTCGCCAACACTACATCGAGTTGAATACGCGAATACGTTTTATATAGACATTGATAAGGACTATCGCGTATCTGACTGATAACAAGACTAAACGCAAGTCTCACAGCTTATGGTGAAATTGTTGCGAGCATAACAAGTTATTTATTGACCAGGGTCGTGGTTAACTTTCGTTATCATTTTGCATAACCTGAATGACAATGGTAACAACACTAAAGCCGCATGTTACCCACAACAATATCATGGTCATACTGATAGCGCTCACTGAGGAGGACCAACAATCCTGGACCAACACAATTCAAGCCTTACACAAACGAATAACACCGATTTCAATGTGGCTATGTTTCGAGGACGCAGTCTATTTAAGCAGATGTTTGAAAAGAACAGCGATGTAATGAAGGATCCACGCGTCAAGGATCTTTTCAAGAACAAGGATAACAAGTTTATCGCAGAAGTTTAAAGCTCCTGTTGTAATAGCAATCCGACTGAGGTCTCATACGTTCCATCTAAGGAAGTACAATTTCAGCAGGACAGCACGATAAGCTGAGTTCATTTTGGAAATTCTCGAGATATTAAACACTTCAAATAAAATAATAATATTTGTATAAGACTAAACCGTCAATAATCTAATTAAGCAAGCATATACTCTATAGATGTCATTCACACTTTCATAGTAGCTATTGCGATAACATACATCTTACTATCGAAATTTGATAAAGTAACCAAAACAAAATACATTAGCAATATTATTTGTTTAATTTTCTTTTTAAAACTTAAACATCATTATTATATAACGTCTGTTTACACGTACACATTACAAGTATTTAACACTAAGTAACTAGAAAGTAGATAAGCAATGATACAAAATATAGAATTGATTGTTAAGCATGAGTTTATTATATTTATTTACTGATTAGATTATGTTTGGCATTAATCGCCATTAGCTATTTAAAGCTTATCTGCATGGAAAATTTGATAGAGCTGCAGTTTACGCTTATTCCTAAATTTATCACTTTGTTCAAATTTTACACAAAATCTAAGTATTTTAGTTGATAATATTGAAATATTCCGTCTTCTTTCCCTTATGTTCTGTTCTAAACTAATCAGCCCTTATCAACATTTGCTTAACTGGGTTTATAAATGTTTATGACTGAGGTCAGTAATGTGAGTACACCAGTCTTCGTTGAGCATTGAAACCTTCAAGATGTCTCCTAATTTTGTGTTCTTCGCGTTTATTGGAATCGCGTTAATCAGTTGTATCCAAGGGTCAAACATACTGGCAGTGTTTAGTTGCCCCAGTCCATCGCATTTGATAGTGGAAATGTCAATGGCCAAGGTCCTTGCCGAGAATGGACACAACGTGACGGTGATCACAACGCTGAAGCCACACGTTACCCATAAGAATATTAACCTTATACATGTGGCATTAACGGAGGGGGAGAATCGAATGTTGAAGGACACATTAGCCAACCTCACGAAAAGGGATAATACCGATGTATTTTCCGCTTTATTTCGCATGCGTCAACAATTTAGATTTATAGCTAATAAAAACCATGATGTTATGAAAGATCCACGTGTAACGAATCTTTACGAAAACAAGGATAATAAGTTTGATTTGGTAATGATCGGATACTTCTTAAATAACTTTCAAATCGGAATAGCCCAGAAGCTGAAAGTTCCCGTGGTAATAGCTACTTCAATGTTTCAATGGGAAATATTTAATGGAATGTTGGCAAATCCTAGTGAAGCCGCATACGTTCCGTCCATCAATATATATGTTGAAAAAGGACGCACCATGACCTTCACTCAGCGCATAAATAACATAATTTCAATTTTTTTTCAACGTATATTTGTCTTGCTTATGGATAAGGATAATGAAGAGATTTACAGGTAAGTTAACATTCAGTAATCGGATTCCAGAAAAATAAATGAATTTGAGTTTTACAGCGATCTATATGGAAATGATCCCGATATGCCAAAATATGAAGACATCAATAGGAATGTATCACTTGTCTTCTTTAATTCTCATGGCATCAGCGAAGGTCCCATTAGAGCAAACATGCCAGGAGTGGTGGAAGTCGGAGGCATTCAAGTCAAGGAAACTCCGGATCCGTTGCCCCAAAAGATAGCTGATTTCCTAAACAATGCGACAGATGGCGCTATTCTCTTGAGCTTAGGATCCAACATACAAGGCGCTTACTTGAATCCTGATACGGTTCAAAAGATGTTTAATGTCTTAACCAAACTTAAGCAAAAAATCATTTGGAAATGGGAAGATCTAAATAATACCCCGGGCAAGTCTGCGAATATTCTCTACTCCAAGTGGGTTCCACAGGATGATATTCTGGCTCATCCCAATATTGTACTCTTCATAAATCACGCTGGAAGAGGTGGAATCACAGAGTCCCAATATCATGGAAAACCCATGCTTTCACTTCCAGTATTCGGAGATCAACCAGGAAATGCTGATAAAATGGTATATGATGGGTTTGGCCTCAGTATGAGTCTATTGACACTGGAGGAGAAACATTTTCGTGAGAGCATTTTGGAAATTCTCGAGAACCCCAAATACACTCAGAAAGTGAGTGCCTTTTCCAAATTATTCCGAGATCGCCCGTTGACTGCCCGCCAGACTGTACTCTACTGGACCGAGTATGTCCTCCGTCATCATGGAGCAGCTCATCTTCAGAGTCCTCTGTTGCACATGAGCTTCATAGCATCCAATAATTTGGATATTTATTTGTTGCTATTTTGTGTTCTTATTGCAGTCTTGTTTATCAACAAGCTGATTTTACAGTTTATCTGCAGAAAGTTTACAGATAGCAAAAAGAAGAGAACTAATTCTAAGAAGTACCATAGTTTGAAAATGAAAAATAATTAAATAATAATTTAATAAAATTTGACGCAATCTATTAAATTTAGTTTTTGTAAATGCATATACAATTTTTTTCACGAATTTACTTTTCCATAATATGTTTTATTTGTGTGTATTTTTCGATACGAGCAGAGGAATAAAGTCGGCTAATTTTGAACATTATAATGGTCTATCGTTAGCAATCCTTAACAGGCATTTGGATTTTCGTTGTCGGGTAAAGAGATTTATCCAAATGAATCGCTGGCATTGGCGATTTTTATTTCATTTGCGTGTTTCATTAATTCATTCGATTATCGCTCCCAACCCTTGCCCCCGGCTTGCCGGAACTAATGGTCATTCTCTGCGTGTCCAGCACGTCGATTGTTGTTTACAGGACGCATTGGCAAGGAGTCAGGGACAGGGAAAGGGAAAGGGAAAGGGCGTCACAATTTCGTACACATTTAATCGTCTGCCAAACCCGCTGCAAATTCTTAATTAACACACACACTGGCAGACACTGACTCACACACACACACACACGCACACGCACAGGCACACACATACTCATACACATGCAAATAAATATTTATCGGCTTTCGTTAGCGCGTAACTCACATGGGTCTGAACTCTCGGGTGCCTGGACTCTGCATCCGCTTTGGACTGGACGAGAGAGGACGCGATGTTCTCAGTGCATGCATACCCGCATTAAACATTTCCGCTTCCGTTTCTGTCCTTTTCATTTTGCTCAGCTCGTTTACACTTTTATTCTCATTGTCATCTACAATTCGTGGTGTACAGAATACATATAGTACATGCATTGTATAAAAGGGTTTTTACTTGCACTTGGTTCTATATGTAGAAAACCACTTTTTAAAAGAAAATATAAATTTGTCTTCCTATCTTAAACATTTTTCAGAGTTCGACATGGATTATCTTTTAATTTTCGAGAAATTTGGAATCGATGATATAAATCCAAATAATATTATTATTAATTTATATCCGCAGGAGATTCCAATTGTGCTGTTAGCCGAATTCTGCTTATTATGCTTACATTCCTCACCATTCTGTTTCTTGGTTTTTTCCTGCTGTTGTTGGCGTCATTGTTAATGTGGCTGTTGATGTTGCTTGTCGGTTGTTGGCTGGTTACTTGGGCAACAGTTGCAATGTTAAGCGATTTAATGAAATATTTCATTGCATACTGCAAGCCCAAGGAATACGCCCCCTATCGTCCCTTTTGTCCTGTTTGTACACCATCTTTATACTATGAAACGTTGCCTACAGTGAACAGCGAATTGTAATGAGTTTTACACTAGACAACACTTCAACTTGGGCTCCACCCAAAGTAAATGTCAAATATTTGATTAGCCCCATTAAAACAGCCCCCAAGCAGCAACGTTGACCCACATGCATGCCCAATAAGGGTGCTTTTTCTTCAAGTAGAACTTCATTATAATTTCGCTCATTAACTCGTTTCGTGTATTTTCTACATTTTCACTCATTTTCCTCGACGAAGCTCAAGGAAAAAAACACTTTTCATAATTAAGCGTTGTAATTTTTGTTTGTTTCGGGTTACTTTTACTTTTTTTCGGGGCTTTTTTTAGATACTTCTCAATTTTCATGTTTTTGTTTTTTTAATTATGTATACTATATCAAAGATATATATAGTAATAGGTAAGTTATATTGATTATATAATTTTTTTATGATCAAGTATATGGCTGATTTTGCCAATAGTGTTATTTATTTTTGTTTTTTTTATTTATTCCTAGGGTATCTTGTGGTGCTGATCCGTGGGATTTTACTTGGATTCCATACGGTTTTAACAGCCTGAGGGAAAAGTTTTGCTTGATGGACATACGATTGCTTTGGAGTGTGAGAAGGCAAGTTTGCCTATTCATATTTCAATATTTCATTAACTCGAACTCATTCATATTTACTGACGAGTGGGCGGAGCTGAAGGTGGAGGTAGGCGTGAGCAGAGGAGTTTACAACCATTAGGAGCTCCAGATACTATCCCCCAAAAGGGGTCGATTATCATGATGGTGTAAATTCATTCACACAACATCAATTGGCATTGTTTGCTTCAAGTAATTCAGTAATGGAAATTTTCGGGAAATTTTGCCAGCTTTAATATTGAATTAAGGAATTTTCAATTAGTGAATGAAAAATGTCAATGTCTGTTTCTGGTTCTGGTTCTGCCCCTGACTCTGTGAATTTTCATAACTATGCAGATGACTTGTCAAACAGTTTAATCCACATTTATGGTATATTGCAGTAAATTTTATTGAAACCAAAAGCACCTCCCTGCAACCATCTCTCGACAGCAATACGAAATCTCATGTCAAGCTGCCATAGAGCTTTGGTATTGCTAGCAAATACTGTCATTAAATGGCTTAAAACTACACACAAGCCCCTGACCAAAATGTCTATAATTTCTGTACATGGCAGCGACAACAACAACAACAACAACAACGACAACAACCGTCAACCAACACACTGAGCATTAGTTATTACTACGAACTATAATTTAAAATAAATGCCAAAGTAGCCGAAGCTCTAAACCGCAGCCCAGAGCATTGTCAAAAAGTGGCAAGAGTTACGGTCCAAGCCCAGAGATGGGGGCAAATGGGAGCTATTAAGCCCCATCTACCCCTCGAGTGGAGCTGTTGCACTCTCTTCTTCGCTTCTTCTGCTCTTGCTGCGCTTGTCTTTATAATAAATTTATAAATGAAAATATGAAAAATGGTCGCTGCGTGCTTTTGCCAAACTAAGCTAAAATTTAGGAGCTTAAGTAAACGTCACAAAAGAAGGAAAATTTCAGAGGTGAGCACTTAAGACTGTGCTATCGAAAACCTTTGCTTTTAAAATATTATAATTTGGTTTGTAGTACCTTAAGTCTCCAATTATGTAATGTTAAAAAACTTAAAATTTATAAATTCAAAATGGCTGTCTTTTAGTTTATGTGCTATATTAAATGTATAAGTCAAAAATAAGTCGATTTCAATGTCCAAAGCAGAAGACAAAATTCATGCAGTTCAGTATCTCAGAGTACTGACAAGCAGTCTCAAAAAATATTACAATATTAGAAAATACGAGTGTATATAATATTTATTTATGCAGTTTCTCGAAAAGGAAATAAACAAATGGCAAGGACTACTTGCACATTCTTCACTTTTTGACTTGCAAATAAATAGCTAAAAAGCTAAATAAACTTTCACTCTGGGGCTATTCGCAGGACATGTGCATGTGTCAGGCGGAAAACTAGAAAATCGCAAATTGCCAGCAGCGATACAAACAAAAAACATCTGTGAATGGTCTAGTTGAGAGAGCTAGATATACTAATACCCTGTAGGTGAATGAAATGTGTTGTACGTACTAAATAGACATTTCATCTTATATTCCGTGCAATCCACCGAGAGATGCCCTGTAACTCAAAGATAAGTGTACTACAAACATAAGAGACATTTTGCCATTTTACGAGTATTCAAATTATAAGGTCAAAAACTGGTAAGAGAATAGTCGAGTTGTATATACCCTATACCGAGATCTACAGAGCTTTCACTGCATCTCTTTGCTCTCCGAAACTAAAAATATTTACTAATAATAATAACAATTTATCTGGAATACCCTGTAATTATAATGTTATTTCAAATCAATAGACTAGGCTAACTTTTAAGGTATAAAATATTAACATACAATTTAAAGGATATGTATAAAAGTATGCTGCCTGTAACACGTGGTCACTGTGCAGGACAATATTCCCAGGACAAGCGCCATTTTGATTAGTTTTTCATGCGTTATGCGTTTGGTTGTGGAAACTTTGGTCTCTTGAAGCCAGCAAAAGAAAATGAAATCAAATGTAACTTTAGGCGATGTTGTCGTTGTCCTTCCAGTGGTCCTTCCAGTTGTTGTTGTTGTTTCTGCTGTTGTCCTTGGCCAATTGCTGTGCTTGTCGTTGCATGTTGCGTGTCATGGACCGCTGCGTTGGTATCTGGAAATTAAAGTTGCAACTGCCGGCGATGGCGGATATAAAGTACAAAAGTGCAAAAACTTTCGCTATTTTCTTGGCCAACTTTCAGTTGCATTTGCGCAATATCTTGGCAACAAGTCGATGTATATAACTCAGCAGTGGCCCCAACACCTGACGCCCTCTAGCGGTGGGGGGGACAGTGGCAGCAGCTGCTGGATCGCCGTGCCACCGTGCTACCGTGCTACCGTGCAACCGTGCAACCGTGTGGCATTGTCGCAAGCTAAGTGTGAAAAAGAAACATTTGCATATCCTGTGACCCACTTGTAATCATTTTTCATGAACGTGCAAGCAGGTAAAGTAGCTGGTAGAATGGCCAACAGCATCAGCATCAGTGGTAGCAGCAGCGACACCTAGCGTGCAATATTGCAACTAGAGCTGGGGCAATGCAAAATGAGGTTATGTTTGCTCAACCAACATCATTTGCATAAATTGTGCAGCCAGAACCATGATAATGAAGGTAGACAAAGAGGGGAAACACACAAATACGAATAAGAATACGACTACAACCACAAAGACATAGAAACTGAAGAATCGTGCTATATACGATATATGTATGTGGACACCAGGCAAATTATGGAAAATTCTATTTCGGTGCTCATTAGCGCAGATCCAAAGTGTCAGCGTAATTAATAATCCAAGAGGGGAATGAGTAAATATATACCAAATCAAAAAAAAAATATAAAATAAAAGAAATACTAAAACAGTGCTAAGTATTTTTATCATTTGTACACACGACACGAAATGTGTGTGGAGAGTGGAATGGGAAAAATTGAAATTTATTTGCTTGTAATTAATCAGTGCAACAGAGACAGAGACAGAGAGAGAGAGAGAGAAGCGGCATGCGTTGTACAATGTTAATTCTGTATCTGTTGGAGAAACTTGTCTTCCCCCTACCTGAATACATTCTACCACTCATTAGACCTGCGGCTTGTGGCATTACATTTTCCAGCGTTTAATTGACAAGACACAGGCCAAATTCCTGGCCAAGATCCCAGTGAAATCGGAAAGCACTACAGATTTTCTTGAATAAGTTCTTGCTGTTGTACATTTAATCAAAATATGTAATTGTAAGCAATGCAAATTCATTATTCATTATTTTGGTTGTCAATGATGAAATTGGGCCAACTGCATTGCTGCCTGCCTATGTCAATAATCAGCTTAGATCAAATTTATTTTGTCCAATATATTGATGCTGTTGTTATTATTATTAGTGGTGTTGCTTATTTTCAGCAAAAGTATTTCAAATAAAAGTATTTAATCAAATGTAGCAATTAAAGTAATTCGATATTTGTGTATTAGTTTATGAAATCAATAAAATGCTCTAATATTAATTACTTTACTTGAATTTGGTTTAATTTCAATTTGGTTAAGACACTTGCCAGTAAATCGCTTGGCCAAAATCTCTCTCATATCTCGCTCTAAAAAATAATTTACTTCGTTTAATAACTGACCTTGGTCAATAGAAAAACCAACAGCATCATAAATGAAATGGGACACTAGGCAAAGGATTTATGTAAATCTATTCAGCGCCCAAGTTTATCAGAGATTGGGCAGTCGTTCTGTCAGTTTATTTATCTCACAGATACAGATGCAGATACAGATACAGATACACATGCAGATACTTACAGCCACATAGACTGACATCGCATATATCAATCGCTACTAAGTTTTGAATTGCCCTCTTCGACCCCGTCGCGAACGTGACATGAATTGCATCTAAGTGATTTTAATAGTTCACGTGCGCCTTTTGACAAAACACCGAACACTGACCGAAGCAGCGGTAGAGGGCGGAGGTGTGCGGGAGGGGGCATAAGGTGAGCAGTACTTCAGACCGCGGACGGGTCGCGCTTCCGTTTCCTACTCTCCTTCCTCTAACCGGCAGTTCAATAAGACAATAGAGCATCCAACCACAATTTCCGCGCTGGCTAAGCAAATTTGTACTCAGATCTCAGTTCTTGTTTTCAGGGTATTGTTTTGTTTATGCCATGCACGGGATGTGCGTGCTTCAAAACTGTCAGTTTAGGCTCTCCCCCACTTCTCTCTCCCTCTCTGTCAGTTTTTCTGTGTCTATCTCCCTCTGTATCTGCAGGTCTCACATTCTACCTGGGGATCTAGGAGGCTTTCGCTTTCTGGCCGCAATGCGTGTAATGGACACGCGCCACCTGACTTAATATCAATTTCGACTGACGACTTCCAACTGCTGATGGACAAAAAGTCGTGCTTTATTTCTTTATATTTCGAAATAAAAATTCTAACCCAAATTTATTTTCAATATTTGCATCGTCAGTATATTTTGTGGCTCGTGCTCGTGTCGTGTTATATAATAAATCACGCACTCATCTCTAAATACTTTCAACTGTCGAGTGCTGCTCAGTATTTTACCTTGGCCAGCGCTTTGGTTTTTTGTCTCTGCAACTTTTTAAGTCAAATGAATTTTTTATGGCATCAGCCCCAGTTCCAATTCCAGGTTCCAGCCAAGTTACCTTTACGTGTCTCGAGTTTTAAAATTGTCGGCTCAACTCGGCGTCTTGTTCCTCGTCGTGTGGGTCATTTGAAATAAATGGTTTTAAAATACTTTCAAGTGTTGCACATGCCAGGCCACAATTTGCAAATTGAGTTGATTATGGGCGGGATTGTGACTTTATCGACACAGAGGTTACTCGCTGAATAACTGTCCATGCTCGCCTGGCCAGCTAATGAAGGTGCTAATGGGATTATGAGCCAATTAAATTGTTTGAAATGAAAGGTAGCTTACTCCAAACCAATTTGAACCCACTTATATGCAGGAGTAACATTTCAAAAGAAAGATAGAAAAAGACACATTATAATAAAATAAACATATCTTTAGAGCTTAATATAATGTTTTAATAAAGGTACTGTAAATATAACTAGTAAAAACAGGAAAATCTATAGATGTAATCTAAGGTTAAAATCAGTTTAATCAGATTCTTTGTGTAAATGAGAAAATATTTCATATGGAATTGTAATAATAATTTGCATAGAGATGGAAAATACCTACATATGTGTTAGACTCATTAGAAGAATTTTGAAATTATTTTTATCAACTTGAGCTGATGAAAATAAAGTAATTAATAAATATGAATATCATTTATATTCTCAGTACAAGGGAATAATTGCTATAGCTGCTATAAAAACGTTCTCATAATTGACTGCATTGACAATCTGTTTATTTAAGACAAAATGAAAAGAGCGCCTTCTTTCTGATTCCTAATCCCAGAGCTAGTGTAATGTCCTTCAGTAATTTGCCCACTCATTTGACTGTTCGTGACTTTGGTTCAGTTCGGGTGTCGTTGGTTCACACTGATTGAGGTTGGTCTTTCTCAGCCTGGCAAAAGAAAAGTCATTAGGTCATTAGGCAATAAATAATTAAAAGCCATTGTTGGCAGGCCAGGCACGAATGTGCCACACCTCCTAGAGCCTCCATGAAGGCACAGCAGGCTGGCTAACATAGAATTGTGTGTGTGGTGGAAAATTGTGGGTTGTCGGGGAAAATGCGCTAATCATGCGCTTAACACAGCGCACCAAAACTGAATTTATCACTCACACAAATTTCAATTACACCGATAAGTCTGAAAGTGGGAAAACTGTGTCGCATTTCCCTTAGGAGCAACGTGAAAATTCCACATTGTGCCAAATCCTAAAAAATGATGGCGAATACTCGGTAGTGCGTGCTCGGAAAGCGATCAGTGTGATTAATGAAAGGGGAAAAAAACCCCTTAAAAAATGATGAAACCAAAGCAACCGAAAGAGCTGCCAACTGGAAATTAGTATGGGAAATTAACAAGTGCCTGCCATTGGTCATGTCAGCTTAGCTCGAGAAGATTTCAAGCATTAGGTACACTTTATAAGAAAAACATAACACAACATATTCATAGAAGTACCAACTGGTCACAATGCACAGCCATACTACGTTGTACTCGCAGTACATATACAATTTCCGGCTAATGTGTGGAATTAATCCCAGCCAAGGGCGCCAGGCGAAAGTCATTGAGGCGTGGCACAGGGCAACCGGGCAACCGGGCAACCGGATCACCCTCTGAGTCCTGGGCTCAGTTACCGGATTAGCATGACGGTAGAAACAACAACAATGCTCATGATGAGTTGTGCCCTTGCAGAGAGCATTCAAGTTCAGTGATTCATTATGTGACGCATTTTAGAATAAATAGAGTACACATCTGGTTTGCTAGATGATATTTCAAAGATATTTCCTCTTTTTTCTCTATTTTACAGATAGAAACTAAAAGCTATAAAAGTTTAAATATTAATTTTCAAAAAAATACTATATAATAATGTGTTATTATGGATAATTATTTAAAAAATCGCATAGAATACATTTTTTTTTTCTTAATACAAATTATATTTTTAATAGGAATTATTAAGACTCAATTTTAATCTTTTGGTAAAATTTATTTTATAAAAAGAAGATAACAACTATCGAAAGAATATTAATAATATTAATAAAATGCATTCAAATACAAAATTATGTTTAGTTTAAATATAAAATAAGAGTAAATTTATCTACTCAATAATTTTGGAAATGGAAGCTTATCATTGCGCTTTATAGGGTATACAAAATTCTGTAACCCAAGGACCATTCTTCTATGGACATCGAAACGGAAGTGGTTAAGGCAAAGTTGGACCGAAGTGACGTTCACATTTTACAAGGTCGCTTTTTTCACTTTTTGGATTCATCTGTCGATCCACTTGCCAAAATGTTTGCCTGGGGAGTCGCCCTCGATGTTTGCTCTTCATTTGTTGTCATTTGTTGTTTTTCCCGTCGCGTCGGTGATGCAACTCTGTTTCTTCCGACTCGTCACACTCTTGGGTCGTCTATGGTTACATCTCGTCGGTCACTGACTCTTTACCAAAATTTGATTCAATCCATTATTTTTATTTGTTGTTTCGCCCAACCCTCGAATTTCCATCAAATCGCATATAAATAAATTTTTACTATTTGTTTTCGCTTTTCACTTCCATTTGCAGTTTCCCATTGTTTTCTTTGCCGACTTTTGTTTTTTTTTTCCATTTGTTTCTTCACGCGCGCGAGACAAACATCCCTGGATGCAATTCCCGGATAGTCCCAGGTGTATTTGTTTGATATATTGCGCAGTTATTGCACACATCCAACCCCTCGTCCTGCTCCTATCGATCCTGGGAATGCATCATGTGTGCGACGTATGTTGAAATTTCATGCATTTCACTTATTACAATCTAGAAATTACACTAATGCAATTTAATTGAGTGTTCGATTACAACAAAACGGCAAGAAACTCAAACATTGCCGAATTTATTTTATTATTTTTGTTTGCATACGTAATTGATATTTTAATGTCATATCAATGAAAATTAAACGAATTTAATAAAATTACTAGAAATAAAACTAGAGATAAAAGTATACAACTTTAGTCCTTCTTTATAAGCTTTAAATATTCCGCACAAGAACAATTTTAAAATATAAATATATAGTTCACATTGTTAAGAAATATTCATTTTTTTACGGACATATATCTATAATAAAATTTGTGTGATGTACTTTTCCAGTTGTAAAGTAATGTAAATTTTCGATGTTTTTATTTTTTTCAATAGTTTAATAAAAAATAAATGAACTATAATGCTAGTAAGTTGAAATCCATTCTAGATCCTTGTCGTTCTTCTTTGGATAGTGTGAAAATCATTAGCGCTCTGCGATTGCCATTTTTAATGGGAATCGACAGTTCTCGTTATAAATTGCATCCACTGACTGACCACGTTCACTGTGAGAGTTCACAACATATGTCGCCTCTAAAATGGGCAAATAAACTCATATTATTGATATACTTACAAATATATATATATAAGAGAATATGTGGCATATTATGTTGCCCCTGAGTGTTTGGCAAAACAAATGAAGGAAAACCAAGGAAAAAGCAGAGAAATAATATATAGTATAGTATGTTATTGGCAACCCCTAAGCTTGAAAAGCTGGGCGACACTTACCGCAAATCAAACCGAGCTGCAAACTGACATATCGAGGGACGACTGTGCCGTCGACAGTGGCAACAATTAAGTTTCCACATGAACAGCATTTAATGTGCAACTGATTTTTCAACATCTGTTTTCATTTTTCGACTTCCTCGTGCAGAAGGCAATGAAAAGGAAATGATGTAGACGACGGGCTCACTGAGTTGCTGGATTGCCATCTAAATTTGGACTCGAAAAAAGGAAAAAGTGTCGGGAGACATAATTTTGATAGTCGGATTGTCGGATTGTCGGAGCACGTGACGGAGTCGGAGTCGTCGCACTTTGCAGCTCAGTACTCAGTACTGAGTACTCGTATCTTTACAGCAGTGTTAATTAGCCGCAGCCACTTGATGTCTGCTCCTACAGCTGCTAGGGGTTGTCCAGGGACGGAGGTTGAAGGATGGAGAAGGAAGGTCTGCCGTGAAATTCCCAACTTTAAATTGGCTACGTAAAAAGGCAAGGGTTACCCCCAACCTCTCAGCGATCTTTTCCCCTTCACCTGTGCTCCGTTTATGAGGCACGTTTCCAGCTGCTGTTCACTGGAAAAAAGAGAGTCTACTTAATAGACAAACAACAACTGCCTTTGGGCTGGTCAGGGCTAATCCTTGATGCATGTCTGACACTTTCCACTGGCAGCAGCGACGCCAGCGTCTACGTTGACGTTGACGTCGACGTCGACGTCGGCGACAAGTCGCCAAAACACTTTGGTTGCTCATTAAAATTCATCCACGCAGATTATTAACATTTGCATCTAATTTGCATTTGTAAGATACATGGCCGACAATTATGTGGATGCCGCACATATTGAAGCAGAGAAAGGAGTGGTGAATGGGGAGCAGGGGACAGGAAGCAGGATGGGAAGGATGGGAACCATAAAGGACAGGGAGGAGGCGTCGAGACAGCTTCAATGTGAAACTTATTTATGCATGCGATTCTACAAGCAAAATGTCGCCGCCAACAACAACACTAACACCAACACCAACACCAACACTCACAGCAACACTAACACTCACACACACACACACACACACACACACACTTACACATCGGCAGTTGCATAAATTATGCTTGGGTCGACAGTGGGACGGGATGTCGGTTCAACGAGGTTAAGTGTAATTAAATTATCAAATTATTGCCAAGTCTTAGGTTGCAGTTTATAATCTGGCACATCAGCGTTGTCCCTCCCTCTTTCCCCCCTTAGTTGCCCACCACTTCCACTGTCTTGATCTTAGTTTGTTTGTGATATAAACAGGCATTAGGCAGAGTTTCAATTTGTTGGCGTTAAGTGGACTCGTCCCGTCTTTAAACTATTACCTCTCTTTACCAATCGATGTGGCAAACTTAAGACTTCTAAATTTATGTAATTCAGATAGGAGTAAGAGAATCAGCTCTTAGCTTGGCTAACGACTTGGGCTAACCACTTGTCTGGCCAATTGTTATGGTTTTATGGACCTTCGAGTATTATCAACACTTACGCATCAAAGTAGACTTCATATTCTGCATAAGATGTTGATGAATCTATAAGATGCACATTGAATTGAATTACAAGTTAACATTTTTGTTCACCTTGCATTGATCCTGACAATAGTTTGGATAATTAGGCATTAGTTTCGGTTACGGTTCCAGTATAAATTCCGGATTTATCTAAATTAAATAAATAAAGTCTTGCGAAATAATTTTATAATAATATTTGGACTAATTTTCTTAATGATACCAGATCATTTTGTATTCTGTTTTATTTTGAGTTTTCTGACTCTGTTTGAGTTGAAAGTTAAAACTATTGTTCGAATATAAATGGGCGGCTTCAACTTCATCTTCAAACAAATTTAAAAAAGAATAATTTAGAAAATTTTGTAAATTCCTTTTGAACTGACCACAACAAGAATAGTGCCAAAAAAAGCTGATGATTTTTGCACAATTTAAAGAGTTGAGAATGGAAATAATAGATTACTGACTGTAATGGAAATTTTGCGAGTGTTGAAGGGAATGAAGAGGAAGCAGGATGTACACACAGGACGATGGGAT
This sequence comes from Drosophila phalerata, assembly GCA_951394115.2. NCBI lineage: Eukaryota > Metazoa > Arthropoda > Insecta > Diptera > Drosophilidae > Drosophila > Drosophila phalerata. The sequence continues at coordinate 15,687,188 of OX596008.2, forward strand.
TTAGAGGCCAGCAATTAACACACTCGAATCAACGAATCTCGAGATTTGCAAGTAGCATGCAGCTTGCAACATGCAACATGCAGCAGGCAGCAGGCAGCACTTTGATAGTTAGATAAACAAGCATACAAATACAAACACAGACAGACAAAGGAAGCCAGCAAGGACGTGAGGCAGGAAACAGCATTTGATAAGAACACACACCCACACACACATCCACACACACACACACAAACTAATATAGAGACAGTTGACGCATGGGAGAAAGAGAGAGGTAAGCGATTTAGGAGCATGGATAGAATGCAATTCAATGCCAATAGAAATGCAAGGTAACATGCAAATTGACAGAGAGGACACGACAAACACAAACACAAACAGAGCCAAACAGAGATAGAGATACAAAGAGAGAGAGAGACAGAGAGAGAGAGAGGCAAGAGGGAGAGAGAACACACGAATTGCATTAGTTGCAACGGCAACTACAATAGTCGACAATTCGACATTTTACTCGAACTTTGTTTTTAGGCGTATCCCTGATAGCACAAAGGGCGGGGAGGGAGGCTCCTGGAATGGGGGTGGTTAGGGAATTCTCTATGCAAATATTGCAGAGCCTCGGCCATTGTCTTTGACAAACGATAAACTGTCAAATTGCTGCAATTTAACGCTTGATAAGCAACTTCTGAGTAGTTGACAACTTGTGTTGATGACTGTGCGGTGACCCAGGTGGAACCAGGTAGTACCAGAAACAACCTATTGTTAACCCCCCTCAGCCATTGTTGATCGCACGTATAATGCACAAGTCAAAAGGGTTTTTCGAAAGGTGCTTTTCATGGAGTAATATCCCAAGGGGTGTGTTTCATGTGCGATTTAAAACATTTTCATCCCAGACATTTGTAATTATGAGTAGACTGAGCTATTTAAGCGATTTGCTTTATTAAAATCCCTAAGCAGAAAAACAAACAAACATTTGCGAATTATTTGAGACAAGAGTTCAGAACCACCACCAGAAACGTGGAACAACAACCACTAAAAAATCTGCACAGGTCGCAAATATCGTTGATTCGATCTGAAAGTCCTTTCGGTGTCTCTATGACTGTCTGTCTGTCTTTCTGTCATAGTCATGGCGAAAATCTGTTACTCTGTCACATTTGCAGCTTGCCGAAAATTTCATTCATTCACTCATTCACTCATTCATTCCATTACATTTCGTTTCATTTCGTTTATCCCTTTTATGGCTTGTTTGGGGATTTTCATTATTACAATGACGTCGTCATCTCATTCCCAACGAGCTACTTTCTCCGTGTCCATGTTTATTTATAACTAGCAATTGTAATTAGGATTACTTTTTTTTTTTCTTCTTATTTGCACAGTTGTTGTAGAGACATCGCGAGGCATAAAAAAACATATTTCTGCATTTTTACGTTCTGGGCATTAAAGTATTTGTCCAGACGGCTTAGTAGGGAGCCAGGGACTAGTTAATAGGATGGGCCATTATACTCGTCTCATACCATGATATACTTGTACCATAAACAGCTGATGCTTCCTTCAATGCAATGGGATACACGTATCATTTCAATGTAACAAAGCAGTTGCCGGATACTATACATGGGAATTAGTTGGCATTATGCTGGATCAGTTGTACATAATCTATTCATTTATTCTTTATAATGTAAGTTATACTAAAGAGTGCATTGTTTAGTAACTCTGTCATTTATATAAATTTTTATTAAATAATACTATAAGATAGTATTTCCAAGTTGTATTATTAATTTATTAAGCTCCTTTTTCTTTAAGTGCATTAAATTAACGAAAAGTGAAGAAAATATCATGTCTCTATTAACCTTTTTGATAGCATTACTTTACTTCTTTCACTCTATTTACTTATCGCGCTTCGACAGGATAGCATCCCCTGAGTTCATTCAATGTAGTCCATAATTATAATTATTTCACGGGTTTTTATCACGGTACAGCCCTCAAATAGATAGAATGTATTTCGCATCAAGTTGTCAACTGTCAACCCTTTTTGGCACTGGCCATGGGCAATAAATAAAGTCAACGACAAATAACAAATTGAATGAACGCAAAAACCGAAAAGTGCAATGAAAAATAAATAGAATAAAATTGTTAAACACTCGATTCGACAGCCAAAATGACAATGGACAATGTGACGAATTGAGAGAACTTTTCACGCATTTTACCAACGGGGGAAAAAAGGGAAAGCCAAGAATAAAAACACACTTCGTCCATTTTGCGTTCTGTTTGGTTTGATTTTTCGTAAATGGCTTTCAACTAATTTTCAACGTACGGCTGACAGGCAGGTGAAGGGACTGACGTCCCTCCCCCGCAACAACAAATGGATTGAATACTCTGAATGGTTTGATGGACTGGCATTCATTCATTCACTCATTCGGGCAGACCAAGCGTCATTCAATCAGTTGAACAATCGAAAGTGTCAATTAAAAGACAGCTACAAATAGCAAACGCCAAGTGCCTTATATTATTTTATTATATTTGATTTAAACGTTTCGAAAGCGACATGTGTGAACTTTCCCTAGCACCCTTCGCTTTTCCCCTTCAGCTCACGCTCCCCTTTTGCCATCGTGCCACAGTTTGTGGTCGACTTACTGTCGATTTTCCACTTCAATTGCAATATGCGAAATATGCGTGAATCAAAACAGATGTTACTGCCCCATGGCGGCCATTGATCCCAGTTCCATAAGTGCTCTGATTAAGACCTTCGGGAACATTATATTCACAGGACTCAGTAAACATCCAGTTCCTTCAGCAGATCCCCAGAGACACACATCGAAGTGGCTTTTCTCATTGTTGTCGCTGATCAAACCCTGCGGCTGTTTACAGGGTACCAGTGCACTGTTTATCTTTACTTCATTTGTATTTGCAATAGAAGACAACAATTCAATTAACAGTTTGCATTTCATTTCGAAAATGATATCTTCCAAAGACTGACTGAATCAGTCAATTCTTAATCCCAAAAAAAAATATTATAAGTACTTCAAGAAATTTTATTCTTATCAGATTCATCAGTTTTTGCATTATTTGTGGATAAAAAGCATATTTTTAAATTATATTAATCAAGTACTTGATTTAATTGTAATTTGTCTAGTTAATGGTCCTGAAAGATAAACTAAAATGACATTAATCAATAGGTTTCAGCGATGACAGAAATATTTGATTCTTGGATTTTTTCTCGGTCGACTCCCCAACCCACTTCCTCGATAAAATAAAAAGAGCAGAGATTGTAATTAAATTATTTTTTCTTATATATTTTTATTTAATTTTTACTCTTTTGTTGTAGTTGTGTTGTGAATTTGTTCTTGATTTATTACCCATTTCTCAATTATTCTTTTGTTTTTTGTGTGACTTTAGTAAGAATATTTGTTAATATTTCAATTAATTTGCATTGATAATTGTGTTAGCGTTGTTTATAATAAATTTGAATCCATTGTTTAAATTATATCTATGCCAACAACAATTTCGGCAAACTCATGTTGCATATTTATTTGAATTAAATTGAGAGAAATAAAGAAATTCCACTGGATTTGTTTGTTTTTTAAATAATTTAATACTATATTTTTTGCCTTGAAATTTACACATATTTTTACTTTTAATAAATGCAGTTAAATTAATTTAGAAATTAAACTAGTCTATAAATGAACTGCGAAGCAACAGCAAATGAATTAGTACTTAATTCGTCTGTGCGACTTTGCGATAATTTACAAAAAAACATTACAATTAGTTTATAATTTTTTACAGTGTACTCTTACGCCTCGTTTATTAATTTATACAAAAGGTAATTTAAACTTAATCTCTAATTATTTAATTTCGCATTCGTTCATTTTATTTTAAATTTATACAAGTCTTGTAGGTAGGTTCGTGATTTACTTTTTATTACGATAGTGTGTCCAGTGTTGCATTTGCCATCGGAAAGTGTTGTCAGTGTTGTCAGTGTGTTCAGTGTTGTGGCCAGTATTGGCAAACGTTTTGTGCAATGGAAACTTGGAAAGTTGAGAAGTGTGCCAAAAATATAGAAATATTTTGTAAGTTGTATATATTTATGAATATTCCTCTCGCCCAGACAGCTTATAATAATTATTTAATTTAATCTTTCAAATATTTTTGTTAAAAATGTCTAGCTTAATGTTTACATCGAATCTCTTAATGTTGCTGTTGTTATTAAAAACTTTATCGAAAGTGTTGCACAAACATTTAAATACATTTCCTGTTGTTTTTGTTTGATCTGCTACTATTTTACCAACGTTTTTGCTGCACGTTGTGATTGGGGTGTGTGTGTCTGTGAGAGTGTATTATTTTTGTTGTTTTAATTTTTTATTTAACGAGCTTACTTATTTTTTATTGTATAAAATGCGGTGTTTACACTTTTTATTACTTGCTGCATTACTTTTTTTTTATTACTTTTAAACTACTACGAAGCTACTACGATTTTAACGTTTAGTACTTTTAGTTGTTGTGATAATTTTGTATGCGCATTAAACTAAAAAGGAACATATACATGATTATTTATTAATTATACTCGTATATAAGTAAGTGATTTATATATATATATATATATATATATAAGTTTGTATGTATATAATTTTTTATATTCATAGTACTTTTTATAGTCAGAGTCATTTTTTGTCGGGTAGTACGTTTTGCATAAAATTAAAGTTAGCATTAAGAACTGAATATTCGTTTTGTTTTGTTTTGTTTTTTTTCTAAGTAGGTAGTTAAATATTTAATCACAAATCATTGATGAAAACTTCATTTTAATTGGTTTTAGGCGACGACGCTCTGCACGCTCTCTTGGTCCGTTAAATTCCGTTACAATTTTATCATCATTATCAATCGTCATCCATCGTCCATCTCTATATAATTTTTGACGCGGCATTTCCATCTGCTTCGTTAAGCAAACAATCTACGATTAAGTATGTTACTCTCGGATACTTCTCTAGGTTTATACACAGAAATTTACAGTGGGGTCTCAAATAAGGGGACATTGAATATATACGATAGTACAGTACATTATAGTATAGTGTTGGGGCTTGGATTGAGGGCTTACAGGCATTTACAGTTAGTTCTCTTTTATCTTATCGGAAAGGTACTAAAAATCAGTTGAACTTTATTATATGCTAATTACTTCATGTTCTCCTATATCGATTTTTATATTTCATCGTTTTTCTTTTTTGTTTCGTTTTATAAACAATAAGTGTCGCTAAATGCTAGACCTTAAATTCGTTTTTATTTTTTCAATATATATTTTTTACGTGATGCTCGATTGCATTTGATCTATGAGAAACTAGTGCCCATTTCATTCGATTTATTTCTAAAATTCAGCTCGCTTTTTCTATCATATGCTTTTTTCACTACCTTCTTCATTGTGATATACTAGGTATATATTTACATTTTGTATTTTATAAGTTGTATCATTTCGTTGGCATATATTCGACGCTACATTTTGCTTAGATATTCGACTTTAATAATTTATTACGTTTACGTTTAGTTTTACTTTAACTCTTCCTTTTTTCTCAGTGGGTTCAATTGTTCGACGCATTGTGCTCTCCTCTTTAAGGAGGGGCGGGTTTTAATACAAATTTACTGTATGATTAAGAGTACTTAACATTTTCATATCGTTTGCATTAAATTTCATTTATTACTATTCTTGATTTTGCATGTCCGTGTAGAGCTTCGGAGCTGTGAATGAGAAAAATATAGTACAAAATATGTAAATTAGAAATTTGTTTTAGCTGTGTATATGCTAATTTATCTTATAATAATATATATATATTTTTTTATTATCTTTATGTATTCAGAAATGATAGCAATAATTCTTAAAAATATTTGTATAATTATAAAAATTACTATTTTCAAAATAAAAGCAGGAATTAAATTAGTTAAGGGAATGTATATGAATATTTGATGTTTATAAAAACTCACCTCAAATCCAGTTAATATGGGGTTTTCATCAATGATACCACAGCCTGTTGTTTTGTGTTCGCATAACACTGTTCGCCATTGGATTTGCAGTTGCAGCCGCATTTCCGATTCCGTTTCCGTTAACATTTCCATTCATAATACCAGTCAATTTAGTTGCATTTGTTGTTGTTGTTGTTGTTGTTAGATCGGTCGAAGCTTCACCGTTGACAGCAGCCCCAGAGCCCGTTATACTGGCCGCCTTTAGAGCCACATTTCTGCTGAGATGGACACCCACATCCTCAGCAGGCGACAGACCCGATAGCATCGGTCGCTTATAGTCAGAGCCGTCTGTACAGACCACGTCGCGGGTTAGACGCAACGCCTTAAGGTGCTGCCTCTGCTGATGATTGTCGCGCATCGATGTGGCATTCTTGCCACCATTTGTGGCATACTTGTTGTTGTGCAGAGTCAGGCTATATTTGGGCTTGTTGCCGGCGGTGTTGATGGTGCCACCGACACTGGCACCGCCAATGCTCAGATGTTGCGGCTTCTTGGGCATTGTGGTGGAGGCGTTGTTGCGCTTCAGATCATTGCCCGGGCCAGTCGGATCTGCTGCGGCCAACTTGAGTGAAGCTTCGAACTAGAGATTATCTGGATAGCTGCGGAAATTGTAAGTTCTGGCACGCTGAAATTCAGCAGCTGCGGCAGCGGCAGCAGCACTGTTGCCACTGCTGTAGGGATTGATCATCGGAGCCGTTGACTGTGAGTTCATGGTGCCCATGCCGTCGTCATAGATGCCATTCAGCTGATCCTGATTGCTGTGGCTGCTCTTGCCGCCGCCGCTGCTCACCGTGTTGGTGTTGCTGCCACCGCCGCCGCCGCTCGTTGAGCCTCCCTTGATGGGCTTGAATATGGCCGTGGTCGCATAATATTTCTCCATGGGCGGTGGCGGCACCGTCGGCGGTCTGGGGAATATGCTGCTCAGCGGTGGCGGCGGCGTGCGTCGCACATTCACATAACCGCCACCAGCGTTGGCCATTTTCGATGCCGGCATATAGTCCTGCATATGGGGAACCGCATAGCCACCTTCTGGCACATCTGTGTGTCAGCCACGGGGGACCGAACGTAAAAGACGCAAAAGGATTTCGCTTAGTCACAGTCACAGGCAAATGTGTGTATAAGAGTGTGTGTGTGTGTGTGTGTGTGTGTGTGTGTGTGTGTGTGGCAATAGCCGCAAAAATTTATTTGCATTAGTTGCTAGCGGCGCCATATTTTATAGCTCGCAACGGAAATGGTTGAGCCAAGGGAATTGTGAATAGTGGGAAATTGGGGATGTGATTCGTGTGGGTTATGGAGCTCTGAGGGTTTCGGGGTCAAAGTATTGAGTCTACACACCTGTATAGTCTGGCGTCATATTACATTGTAAATCATTAACCGCTGCGTAACCGTTCACTCCGCTCGTGTACATGTTCACATTGAAGGGCTCGTGGTAAAGACTGTTCTTGCCAATGGAATCGTTGTCGTCGACGCTGGCCTGAAATGAATATGGAAGGAGTGCAGGAAAATACACAAATGTTTAATATAGTGTCAAGTCGGGGAATGAAGATATATATTAAAGTGGCATTTGCACTCTTTAATTATCATGTAGTCTGCGCATTAAATTCATTCTCTAGACCTACTTTACTGAGCTGTGTCTAATCATCAAATCTAATCGACAACTAACCCTTTAGTTGTTAGTAATGGAACTAAAACCGAAATAAAATTTTAACTTAATCGATTTTAAACCGAAATTTGGAATATGGTTTAGCCTGTAAAATTATTAAATAATTCCTTCAACCGTTTTTATACTGTTCTTTCTTTTTAAATGATTTTCTCATTCTTTAACTCTCTTAACTTGCACTTAAAGTGTTACCCAACACTGGATAGATCGATACAAAAACATATACATGGAAATTCTTTCAATATCTTGTATCCTTCAATTGTTATTTTACTGCTTATTACTTTTAGTTAAGCTCCCTCCACTTGCGACTTTAAAGTGTTACACTCTACACTTTGCGCACTGCTCAGCACTTAAGTTTAGCACCCACAACCCAACACTGGCACTGACAATGGTACTGGGCTAACAGTGCTGCTGGACTTCATCGAACAGGCTATAAGGGAAGCCGTTGAAAAGTTCTATTAAATAAAATAAATGCCGCACGGGGTCCGGTCAAGTGTGGCATGGTTCGTAGCACACGTTGAGGACGTGGCAGCTGCACGCAACATTGAACAATTATGTGAAATTTGAGGCAGGAATTTGTCGTCCTTATGGGAGGACTACAACATGTTCGTCGTCTTCCTCTTCTTCTGCTCATACGTGTGTATGTTTGCAGGTATGTATGTATGTATTTGTAATGCTCACCTTAATGCTATTGCCATTGGGACGATGCTTGTCAACATTGCCGCCCAGAGTGTTGGGGTTGAAGCTGTATTGGAATGCGTCGAGGACGTTGCTGCCGCGTGCTCGCTTCGTGCGTGACACGATGAACAGGATGATGGCCACGAGCAGTATAATTATCGTTGTTAGAACAACAATAACAACACCAATGAAGTTCGCCTCGTTCGGCTCCTGATCAATCGGGCGTGGAGCAATTACTGCAAAAGGACGAAACGATACAAGCGATACATATAAACAAAGGGTGCAATTTAAATGAATATGCTAAAATCGAATTCGAAAATGCGAATTAAAATGAAACGAAATTAAAAGTAAATATTGTTCAACTAAATAATTAGCACAGAGGCTGAACGGTAATTTAAACAAAAAAAAAAAGAAAAAACAAGGGGGCTCCGCCCCCTGCTCGCTTCGCTCGCCTACCCCCGGCTCGCTTCGCTCGCGATGTGATGTGGTATGTCTACAGTCGAGCGCACTCGACAGTAACTTGCTCGATACCCAAACGTTCACAACCGATTAATTCAATTTCAGTAAAATATGGTCAACATAAAATGCTACAGACTATATGCTATCCTATAGCCTACAGTTAGGGGTGCTAGTCTGTGACAGAACTGGTATTAATACTAACTATAATACAATACGTGAATAATAAAATACAGATTATATTATATATATATATATTTAGTTACTCTTTTCACAAAATCAAAGAAAATACAAGTTGTTAAAAAAGTACAAATTGTAATAAAGAAAATAGTTGACAAAAAAAAGGAAATAGTTGACAAAAAAAAAAAAAAAAAAGTTGCACATGGGCAAGATTGAAACGGGATTCGAACTCTCGACTCATCGTCTCGAAAAACACGGCTCTATCATCAGAGCCATCGGAGCATTATATTTGCAAGTGGCAATATCAATGTATATCATTTTTTTTCGTTGTCCGTTTTGCACGTTTCTTTTGTTTCAATTATGTCTCGCTCGTTAGAAGAGAAGCCCTACATACACACATACATACATGTGCAAATAAAGCTATTTATAGAACCAAATTCGTTTTGCTGCTAATTCATGGTACTGATTGCAAAATGTGCATCACATAAAATTATTGATTAAGTATGTAAAGTATTCATTTAAAAAGTATGTAATTATTAATTAATATGTAATTAATTTAATGCAATGAAAAAAAAAATAAAAAAATAAAAATAATAATAATAATAAATAATTTGGTTCAAAACAAAGAGTTGTTTTGATCCCGAGTCCAATGTACCCACAAATCGCATGCATTGCTGCAAGTTTTGTACCAAAATCTGGCCACTGCACGTAGGCATGAGAAATGTGAAGTTTTGATTTAATATCTTCTGTATTTGTTATCCGATTGCAATGCAGTTTTCAGGATGCATTATCAAAATTGTGTTTAGTGTGTGTGCAGATTTTGACATCTGTACCTATTAAATTGGCCTTGTATTTGGATATTTTAGTTTTTTGTCGATTACAGGATAATTGGGGGGCGTGGCAAAATTCTAAAATAAACTTGATCTGCGTGCGCAACATAGCAGTATTGTCACCAAATTTGAAATCTCTATCTCTTATAGTCTCTGAGATCCAGGTGATTATTTTTTCTCCATATATCATATTTTCTCAAACTACTTCCCTGTTTATAAACCGATCTCAATGAAATTTTCAGCACACCTCAGGACTCGTCCCCCCATCCTGTGTGCCAAGTCTCAATGCTGTAGCTTTAATAGTGCTCTTGTTATTAGATTTTATATCATTTACGGGGGCGGACGTGGGCGGGGTCAAATTTAAATACAAACTTAGTATAGATCAACATCCTAGGAGTACTGTCACCAAATTTGGTTGCTCTTACTTTTATATTTGCGGAGATATATGTGTTCAAAATTCTGTACCATAATCGACACGAATCTAATAGGCTCTATACCCATTTTTTGGGTATCGAGCTAAAAAGAGAATTAAGTTGCTAATTGAATTTATCCAGACTTACGCTCTGGTCCGTTGCTGTAGTTGTTATTGCTGCTGTTGGCATCGGTGGCGCCACCGTTGCTGGCACCACCAGCACCTCCAGAGGCGCCGCCATTCATTTTGTTTTTGTTATGATTGTGCTGATAGTCGTTGCTCTGTAAAGGATATTCCCGTGTATCCTGCGTCATGCCCGGCGAATTATTTCGCTGCTCTTGTTCGTCTGTGAAATTACCCAACGCAGGCACTGTAAAAGAAACGGAAAGAGAGAGAGAGAGAGAAGGAAAAAGTGTAAGTGAGATGGAATCAGTTATGAACAGCATCAACTCAATTTCATCTTTAAAAGTTGCCGCATCAACTTGAACACAGCTGTGCTCCAATGATTAGTTTCGTTTTTTCTACGGTTTTCTTTTCTTTTCCGTTTCGTTTTTCTTTACACCTTTCGTTCCACTTTAAATTGTTTTGCTTTCGATACGCCTTTCTTTCTCTGGACCTCTTAGACCTCTAACGTGTTCATTTCCTGCCCAAGTCTTGGGCATTACTAAATGTATACAGATGTTTGATTTTCTACAACATATGAAAGCGTGTTTTATGCATAGGGGAAGACCATTTATGTATTCGCAGTTATACTCAGAATTCAACCTTTGAATCTCGTACATTATGTGCTATAATGTTGTTTGTCTTTTTATGTTTTTTGCTTTCACTTTTATAGGTTTACTATCACCCATATCTTGAGTCATTGTAGGCTATTATGGTAAGAATTTAGTACTTATAATGAACATGATCATATTTAAGCCTGTATTTTATAATTTAAATCATTTTTGCATGATTTTTCTCAGTAGTTGCTTCATTTTGTAGAATAGATAATAATGTTTTAGTCTATATTATCTTTAGATTAACATGAATGTTATTATTATGCTCTAACCCTTGAGTTATACATAGGTCAAACCGTCCGACTGGAGCTGTTGATTCCCAGGCTTATGCTCTTTATTGGCTTAGATCTGTCATACAGAGCCTGCAGGGTTGCATAACACCTGCTCATCAAGCGTTCACTTTGATCTCTAATACCCCCAGCTTATTTTTTGTTCTCCCCGTAGTTACAGCATATGGTTTCTTAGTGCGGCCCAAAGTGTTGTCATTTATCTCCGCTAACATCTTGAGGGCATAACACAACAAAAGACAACAGCAGAAGCAAGTTCCCCGGGGGCAGGGATGGGCAGCTTTTTGCAAGAAGCAACCCTAAGAATTCCTCCAGGCTAGCCGAAAAATGTGCTTCCTTGAGTTGAGTGGGTGACCCCATTTCTCCAGACAGTAAATGGCGTAATTACTGTGTGAAGTTGCCTGGGCTGCTGTTTTGAGTTATGTCGCCTTCCCTTGGACAAGACACCGAGCACCGAGCACCGAGTACTGAGTACTGAGGATACTGATGACACTGAGAACACACCAGTGGCATGCCTCTGAAGTTTGTTGTGCTTGGCTGCCTTTTGTTTTGTCATTGCCATTGTCCTTGTTGTTGTTGTTGTTGGTGTTCTTGTTGCTTCCTACTTATAAAGGCATATCTTGCATCTCTCACTGTATTCTCTTGTCTCTTGTCTCAGTTCTTGTTCTCTGCGGTCGTCATAAAACGTTTAAAATAATTAAAATATTTCGTGCCACATTTATCACACACAGCCACCCTCTCTGGGATAGGGAACGGGTGGCTTGAATAGACATAATGCCAAATATGCCGCATATCCTTTTCATTTTATTTTTTAGCATTTACTTATATTGTTCTCGTTGTTCTTGTTCTTGTTGTCGTTGTCGTATGCCCTTTATAACTAATTCTTTTTGTGTGTTTGTCCCCAGGGTATATATCTGTCTCTCTTTCTCTCTCACTGTATGCTGGCATTGTTTTTTGTGCCTTTTGTATTTTTAGAAACCTTTAAATACAACTCCATAAAACACAACAACAGCAGCAATCACCGCAAGCAAATCTCACAAATTGGGGTTAAATCTCTGCAGTGCCTGATAAAAATATACGCACACACACTTCAAAGATGCTCTGTACGTGCGTTTCTTTTGTTTATCCTTACCCTTACCCTAGTTTCAGAGTCCAAAAAAAAAAAAATCAAAAAAATACTAAATAAGTAAAAATAAAAACCAGCTAACAGCTGGTTGCCCCCTCTATTCCCCCTTCGCGGTTGTGTGTGACAAATGCGTCTTGGTATTTGTTACTCGTCATGTAATTGCTGCCAGGAAAGGCACAGCATGTGGTGCAATCGAGCTCTGAGGTTTGAGTTTTACCTCCTCTTTCTCTCAGTCTTAGTCTCAGCCTCCTCTTTCTCTCAGTTTCAGTCTCAGCCTCAGCCGCAATCTCAATCTCGCGTTGGTTTATCCTTGGCTCAGTTGAAGATGACATCTGTAAAGGATGTTAAGCATCAACCCAATGCCAGCTACCTTTATCACAAATGTGCTTTGTAATGCTCTCTCTCTCTCAGTATCGCTGATCCACTGCTGATCTTCAGTTGAGCATCTTCTGTCTTTCAACTTGAAGTCTTCATTGGGAACTTGTAAAGAGCCGCAATGATTTTCCAAAATTTATTGTAAGGAATTTTTGTATTGTGTTCCCTCACAATTTTCTTAGCTTATACAGGGTAGTTATTATATCTTGGTGCATTGTCAGTAATTCTCTTTATATGCACCAAGCTTTGTTTAGCTTCCCTATAGCTTTCTTCCTGTTTATTCACTATGAAATCTCAGTTGGTATAGATTTATAACCGACTTCCTTCATAAATCCATTAAGCCTATAATGTGGCCCCGTCTGCCATCTGTAGAAAATCCCCTATTCAAGCGGCACGCTCTATTTGACTCATCAATCAAATGAAGTTGGCAGCCTGGCAGTTTTATCCCCTAGTCATTTTCACACCTACCGCACATGGATTTTCCGATTTCGATTTCGTTTTGGGTTTTGGGTTTTTCAGGCACAACCCCCAATGAATATAAATGATCTCTGGTTCAGTGACCGACCCAATCGATCCTCGGATGTTAACAGCATTGTACCCTACGATATAAACAATTTGTGCTACCCCTAGACAAACTCAATGTGCCATGAAAATATTGTCTAAATATGTCTGTCCTAAATCTATGCACTTGGTACAATTTAATCAGGACTGGGACACGCTTGGCATTCATAGGAAATGTTGCTGGAAAATGCAATGCATACCATGCATGTTAGGGTCCAACATTGTTGTTTTGAGGGTTGCAGCTACCCCTAAGCCAGGGACGCTTGTTTACTTTTGCATGCCGGGACACGGAGATCCTTCCCTCCCATTCATGGGCTTTGGCCATTTTATTGACTTTATATCCCTCCCCAGACCCAAGACCCCACACCCTACATCCTACACCCTTCACCCTATTCACGACCTTACATGAGTTGCCTACGTGCATTTTACAGTACAAAGAAAAAAGAAGAAAATTGCACTAAAGAGATTTTCCTCTCGGTCCGCTTATCTCGCCTGTCTCGTTGCATTCTGTCTCTCTATCTATTTCATTGTTGTTGGCCAAATGTTGGAAAAATGTTTTTCAGTTATTTTTCTACCATTTCCTTTTTTTGTTGTTGTTTCTGTTATTGCTGTCACACACTTGAAAGTGAAATCAAGCTGAAAAATGCATTTGCAGTCGCGTCTGCAATTTTCGTTACAATTTACTTACCAGATATAAAACTGATCTCCGATAACATAATCCATTTGACAGCAAAGTACAAATTGATTTTCAGATATTTGCCCACTCGATGATGCAGCTTAATAGTCACATCTCGAGCATGATCCATTATAGTATCGGGCATATACGAGAATTGTACGGGCTCTCCGGATAAATAGCGTCCACCAATGCTGAAGAATACTTTTGCGTGCACGAAAACCTAAAATGCAAAATAAAGATTAAATAGAGAGATTTAAGAATAGGTAAATATCAAAGCGGAAATGGAGTGCAATCCGTTCTCGAGTTTGAAAACCAATTAAAATTAAATATTTTGTACTAACATCGAGAACTCTTGAAAGAATAACAGTACTCATAGATTGATTTAATTTTTTTTTCTGAAAATCATTTTGGATTAAGACTCACCTGTACATCCTTGGTGTACATGTTGTTTGTATGCAAAACGATGGCACTGAAATTGCGAACCGTATCAAATTCAAAAACAATTTCAACGGGTTTGCCCAACAGACCGGGTGTATCATTTCGCCAACCAATCCATTCGTAACCTGGAACAAAAAACCATTCATATGAAATGAAATGAAATGAATTGAAATGTAGCGTTATTTGGTTAAAGTTTCTACAAAAAAAAAGTAGACCGACAGTAAAAAAATAAGGAAATCAATAGGCCAACCCGGCCGCACATATGCTCCAGAGTGGCATGTAAAGCTATTTAAGCCCCCAAGTCAATGGTACTTTGGGGTGAATTTTCATAGCCCAAAACAAACAAATGCTCACGAACTGTGGAAGGAATGGGGGAATGGTAGGAGTGGGAAGAAGGGAGGGGGGCGTATGACTGCTCATAACTAGAAATTATGGCCAAAGCGACATTTAAGCCATTTCTTTCTGCTGTTTTGTGTGCTTGGCCCTAATTTGCTTTATATAAGGTAGACAGTTGGAACAAGAAGGGAAAGGGGGGAGAAAGTATAAAAGGGAGAGGGGACTGTATAAATCATGCAATATTAACTATGGTTGATATAAATGGTCTCTAACCAGAAATTATACAATTTGCAGTTCTGCAAGTTAAGATATTTCCACTTGGGGGTAAAGTTGAAATCAATACCCTGAATAGGAAAGTAAGGATATTTCCCGGAAAAATCGATTGCTTACAATGCAAATAAGCCGAATGTGAGGAATGTAATAAACATAAAGGAGATGGCCATTCAATTGCCATGGAGGGCGGAAGAGGGGAAGAAGAGGAGCGGGTAAGGAAGACACTGAGGGGAAACTTTGCTGCAATGCGATTGCTTTTTATGTGTCTGTCTCGACAAAGACGACGACGACGACGACGACGACGACGACGACGACGACGACGACGACGACGACGACGACGACTGCATGTCTAATTGTCTAAGGGAACTTTTCTACTTAAATTCGCACAGAGCAAACTTTTCAATAATTTCGATTATTGGCCATTTGCCAAAAGCGAGAAATAAATGAAAAATAAAAAAATAATACTGGAAAATCTGGGGAAAAATAAGCTAAAACTTGCGAGTTTCGCCGTTTGCCAGTTTTCCGAACTTTTCGCTGTCCGCCGGGTCGGAAATGAATGCCAGTGTTGCCATAAATTATCAAATATGCATAATGTTTACATTTTTACAGCGCATAGTTTGTCGGGTGGTGCGGAGTGGTTAGGAGTGGTGCGGAGTGGTGCAATTGTGGAGCTGGGTTTTGTATCCGGCCAAGTTTACTGCGACGCCAGCAAATAGTCCAAAGTTATTATTTATTTTGTTTATTGTGTTGTGAGGCAAATTATTTGCAAGCCAAAAGTTTTGACCTGACTCCGCCCCGACTCTGACATTGCCTCCTCCCTCTTTTCTCTTCTCTCGCCCCTTCGCATTTCCCTCTCCCCGAGGACAACTCGATGTTCAATGAAGTTAGCCTTCATTTGGAACTCTCCTTATGCTTTTTCTGTCGGTGAACTTTTGTAATTATTTGATGTTAATCAGTTTTTTCTATTGCAATAAATCTTTACGGGGTTTCACCAGCTAACAACAGTTCCCTGGGTGTTCTGTATTGCTCTAGCTAAACATAAATGGCGAAAGTTTCGATTTTTTGTTTATTCACATGAACCAAAAAGGCTTTACTTTGAGAGTGTGCTCTAATGAGAGAGGACTACCTCTCTCATAAGTGAAATATTTATATCTAACATTTGTTAATGTGTATTGAGAGAATCCTGCTTGGGATACATATTAGCACCTAGAGATTTCCAAACGAATTTCGTGAATTTCACTGAATATGAAAATGAAATTTAATTAAATCGGTGGATCGCATTGTTTTGAATTTTAAAGGATATATTGATGTATCGACTTGGTAATACATTTATATGCTTTCTTTATAGATTCTTGCACTTACCTTTGCCAAAGCCATGGATATCGGTGCGGAAGTTGTCCTTGCCCTTCTGGCCATCCACCAATTGACCCAATCCATCCACATAGCGGTCACCCTGCTCATTGCCATCGTATGTCTTGTCCGATAAATCCACTTCCATGCCCCGTTGCACCCCTTTGGGTATGCTATATGAAACGATGCCCTCTGCAATGAAAACAATGGAAACAATGAATATCAAAATTTTAAATAGAGCTCCAGAATTCAAGGAAAACAAGTAACATGAGACAACTACACACACACACACACACACATTCATCACTTCCTCTGCATTCGTTTCATTTCACTTCACGTCATGTCACGTTTCGTGTCACGTGACACGTGACGCAGACAAACGAGTGACAAAGCGAGTCTCGCATTTGTATTTGTATTTGTTTTAGGTTTTTAAACTGCGGTAAATTTAAAGTTTTTTCCCCCCCCTGTGCCACAACTTTACCGGGGAGAAGTTGGTCTGGAATCCGGATATTGAGTTACTTGAAACATAATTTCGTTTTGCGGCCACTTTTGTCTTTTGTCTGCCATTTGGTTTCTGTGGTTATTTTTAGCAAAGTGTCTGCCAAAGTAGGGGGAGTTTTGGGGTTAGGGATTTGCAGTTCAGGAGGTTTGGGTTTGGGGATTTTCAGAAACTGCTTTAGTTTTTCAATGTCAAAGTCACAGTGGAGAAACCACAACTGAGTCATGCTTTTGCGGTTCAGTTTACAAAGTGATTTGATGTTCTACATAAAAGTTTAACTGTATTCCAGCTAAAGGACTGTAGCGTTGGGTTATTAGAGGTACAGACTGATATCATTTTCCTTTTCAAGGTAAAAATAAACAAACAAACACCTGACACTAATTACCAAAACTAAGTGCGTCCACCTATAAAACAATTACATTTAGATCGAAAAACAACATGAGTTGGGCTGTCAGGGTTGCCAGGATACTCGAAATAATTACATACAAAGCTCAAACAAGCAGTTGTCCTTTGGTCACAGATGGGGAGAGAAACTAATTTACTGGTATTTCTATTTACACAATTCGGGCACGTGGTAAACACGACATGGACATGGATACGCAGGACAAACAGTCAAAGGAATTTTCCAATAATTACCAAAAATCACATAATTACACATAATTAAGGTACAGCCCACGAATCGGTGATGTATTGTGCATAGATAATTGTGAGTAGCGGTTTATACATGCATACGTGTATGACTGAATCAATCAGTCAATCAATGGAAAATTTCATCTATACGAGGGGATTATAATAAGCACAACTGTCGCTTGGAACTTTATCCGATCTAGTTGAAATTCATTTTCATAGATCTATCGTTAATTTCCAAAAAGTGACAACTTTGAGAATGCGAGAAATGATTACAGAGCAAGTTACAGAAA
Organism: Drosophila phalerata; assembly: GCA_951394115.2. Taxonomy (NCBI): domain Eukaryota; kingdom Metazoa; phylum Arthropoda; class Insecta; order Diptera; family Drosophilidae; genus Drosophila; species Drosophila phalerata. Next base: position 15,705,009 of record OX596008.2, read on the forward strand.
GTGAGAAACGGGAAATTTACTAATTATTATTTAATTTATTTATAATGTGAACATAGTCGCACTAAAAAACGAAGCACTTAATTACTGGAATTAGGACAAAGCCCTTGTCTCGGACACTTGAACAGAGAACATCAGAGTCGGAGATAAGCCTTCATTGTGCGACCACACGATATACGGGAATTTATAAGTAAGTATAAATGGAATATGGGATATTTAATTAACTGCAAAGACATTTAAGGCAGCGCGTTTTACAATTGCGTTGCGACATCTTTCACGCAACGTCCCCCCGTTCGGATTTAATGGAATCAAGGGGGGATAAAGCCGGAGGAGGACTTCCACTTAAGCCTTGTTATTCGCGTGCTCACATGCAATTTTTATTTGCGTGTCGAGCGAAAGAGACAAAATGGAAACTGCCAAAAAAAAAAGGCAAAAAAAAAGAAAGAACAGGAAAAAAGAGCAAAACAAACTCATAGCGATGCGTGCAGTTGACTCAAAAAAAAAAAAGAAAGAAAAGGAAGAAACAAGCTCATATTGTATACATATATGTATATGTTTAAGGCCAGAACAGAATCGGGCAGTGAGCAACTACAACTACAACTACAACTACAATATATAAAATGTAATTTGCTTCCTTTTTGGTCTCTTCGTCACGCAACCATTGACAGAGGGGAGACGAGGTCAAAGTGGAAGTGAAAGAAGTAGAAGAAGAAGACGAGGAGACGCCAACGTAGTCTGCAAACTTTGCTGATGAATCAAATTGAGCAGCAGTTGAATGAATAAATAGATACTTAGATGGATGGCATAACAACTTTAGGGTAAACTACATATAGTAGTTAGCTGTGAGTTATTACGTTCTAAAAGAAATGAAATTCCACCACATTGTTTTTTTTTATATCTATTGAGAGGGTGAATACAGAGACAAGAAATACTGAAATTGTAATAAAAGAGATTTTAGAAATCAAGAAGAAATTGATGAGATAGATATTATATATTTCAGAAAACTTCACTGCAAGAAATAGGTAACAATTTAATAATGAAAAATAAAATGGCCTTTATTAAAGTCAAAATAAGGCCCAACCTATACAACTCGAATTATCTATGTAGTGTACAAATAAGAGGTGTGACAAGTGCTAATATGAATAATCTATGATAGAAATCAACAGCATGTGGGTGTTTCAAAATAGGCTGACCATGAAGACAAACCTACAAGAAAAAGTATAGAGCTTCCAATCGACTTAGACTATCGAATATTGTCACCAAACAATGCATTTTATAGCATGTAATTTGATTTAAGCTCCAGTTTAAATGCTTCTTATACTCATTTATGAGTTTATCAGTCGTTATAAAGAAAAACATCTACTGGAGACGCACGAAAACTTTCAATTTCCCATAGTTCAGTTTAACCCAAACACTCATAAATTATTCACATTGCTTTGCAGCGAGTAGTCATAAATCCTGAGCTTAACGCTAATCAGTTGTTCCATTTATAAAATGCACTTTAGCATATGCATAAAGTCGGTTCGGTTCGGTTCGGGTCTGAATCCAAAATCAGATGTCGATACAAATTCCAAGGGCTAAGCTGTTGTTAAATCGAAACAAATTTGTATTTGGTTGCGCTGTGAAATCAGAGTGTGTCACTTGCCTCAAGATAATCTGTAGCCATGACGTGACTAGATCCCCTAGACCGCCCTCTCTCTCTCTCTCTCGGTATCCCTATCCATGGGTCTCTCGATTAAGCCCTATTTGTTTATGATTTTGACGGCGCTTCCAGAGCTAAAACGACATAGTAAACTGGGTGTGGTCTCTTTTCACGTAGGTGTGTCCATTGATTTGCATTTAAATGCAGACGGAGAGACAGAGACAGAGACAGAGAGAGAGAGAGAGAGAGAGGGAGAAGTAGAGGGCCTTTGACCAGTGGCTGAATTTATGGCCACAATTTGTAAACAATTATGATTTCGTTCTAAATTTCTGGCTGATTCGTTGGCGCATCAATGAGATTAATGTGAACTATTGAATCGAGTCAAGTTTCGACTTGGCAACTTTATTGATTTCTTTTGACTAAGCGCCGTTTGTCTGTCTGTCTGTCTGGCTGTCTGTCTGGCAGTTGTCTAGACCCCATTACCCACCCACCATGCCATCTTATCGCCATTTAATTTGCATATGAAATGCGCTCTGTACATCTAAATTCCCTCTGGCAAATCAAATGACATGGCCCCAAACCACATTTCTGTCAGTTGGTCAGTTTGCATGTCTATGCCGCCAACTACCCCTAAAGGGTATGCACATAGTTTTGACCTCCCTCTCCCCCTCCATCACCCTCCTCTGAACTGTATCACACAAATGGCGCCAGTTATCACAACCCAACCACACATTGCGTTAATTTACGGAATAATTTCCACTTCCGCGCCTCTTTCGCTCCCACTGGACCCCAACCACCTAATGGGGGTCTGAGTATCTAGGAATGGGATTGGATTTGGGTTTGGGTTTGGGTTGGGGTCTGGTCAAACAAATTGTCATTAGGCGTGCTCCGTTCGCGTTGTTGTTATCGCTGCTACCTGCAAATTATAGAAAAATTTGTTTGGCCAGACTAGTTGTAGTTGTACTTAGTTGTTCGCCTTGTTGTTGTTCTTCTTGTTGTTACTTGACAATTGCGTGCAAACAACGACAACGACAACAACAACGACAACAACACCGTCTGTCAGACGTCGCGACGCGGAGGTTGTTTGCCAGTTTTCGCTTGTCGTCTGCATAGTTTCTCAGCCAGTCTGGATTTCGATTTGGTTTCCTTCGACGTCTCAGATTCTGGTATGGGCTACCATATGTCTGCACGCGATATATATATATATATATATATATATACATATAGTATATGTACATATTTTCAAGTACATTTCGCATGTTGCAAACGGGAACGACAATCACAACAACAACACGAACAAGAACACGAACAACTCAAACGTTGCGTGGCCAAATCTTGAGTCGAATGGGTAAAAGGTCTCTAAACATAGGCGCAGTCGTTGTTGCCATGATTGGATTATGCGGTTTTACTAATACGCTGCCCATAACGTCATGCATTCTGTTGAATAACTGTGACAGGGTTGCATGCAACGACTGAAGAGCAAATTGCACCAAGTTAAAAAGAATTATCGAATAATACTTGGCATTCAATTTGTGCATGAGTTTTGTAGAGGGAGGAATCGGGAGTAAGTAAGGAGAAGAGTAACAATATGATGAATAAAGGTATTTCCTACTTTGATTTGAGTTCCTTGATACTACCATTAAATTATTATATCTAGAAACTGAGTAGAAAGATTATGAAATGATACTTTTCATGCTTTATATTTCCATTTAGATATGATTTTTAGAGCTTTCAACTGCGAAATAGCTAAATGCTAAGTAGCTAAACTACTTTAGTTGTAAACTAACGTCTTGGAGCATTCCCTGACCATATAGGTAAACTATTCGCATACTTAGTTGCATCGGTATGTGGCATCTTCAGCTGGCCAAAGCAATGCTAATGCATAGCTCTGGGGTTTATGGCACTTCAGGGCAGTCTGTCCACTAACTACACACTTAAGCCGCTTTGGCTTGTCTAATAGATACACCGAGAGTTTCAGCCCAGACCCAGAGCTGGAGCTGGAGCTAGAGCCAGAACCTGGACACTCCTGGTGCCTCTCTCCTCTTGAGTCGAGTCGATGATAAATTAACGCTGACACTAAAACTCTGTTAGCCTTTCCGCGCTATCATTGCTCATGTCGAGTTTTTATCGCACTCGTTTAAATTCGCCTGTGGACAGACTGAGATTAGGTGGAGAATGGAGGATGAGCACTTACCTTCCCAGGGGCAACCGACGATCTCGGCACGAAGGCAGATGGTGCGATCGTATTGACCATACGGATAGATGCGGATCTTTGAGGCAAATATAATCGGTTGCAATGCGTTCTCCACCTCGCTGTAAGTGTTGATGTTGCCGGGCAGAATCTGCAAAGTGAATCAAGTGTTGCAGGAAATAATGTTGCTTGGGATTAATTGAAGACACCTCTTACCTCCTTGCCCTGAGTGTTCTTCCAGCGTTGCCATTTGTCAAAGCCCGGTCGCCAGTATTCAAGCACATAGGCCTCGGTGTACTCCTGACCCTGACCTTTGCCAAATCGACCCTGTGTCCGTATCGCGGTTATCACATGCGTCTGCAGTAAATCCACCTGCAGATACTCCTTGAGCGCATTCGATACCATATGCTTGGGGCACCAGGCACCGCCATTATTATCGGTTTTCAGTCTGCAACGAGAGAAAGACACAACACAACGACAACTTTATTAATTAGACTCGCATACGGTAGCTGCGACTCTGCCGCAGGAGATTCGCAGGAAATTTTTATAAATTAATTGACATTAAGCGTTCGGCACCACACGACGTCGAAGTCGGAGTCGGAGTCGGAGTCGAAGTCAAAGTCAAACTGGATGTCGGTGGCAGAGTCTATGCCTCAGGTTGGAGGAGTCGATGGCACGAGCAGAGCTTCTGAGCATCAGCTACAGGCTTAGCCACCGCCAAAGCCACTGACATTTGTGGCCCAAAGGGGAGCGGGAGATATAGCTTAGAGCCTGTTCGACCGACTCTCTGTCTGTCTGTCTGTCTGTCCGTCGATCCGTCTGTCCGTCTGTCTGGCAGCTCGTCTTGTTCGTTAAGCTGTTGCGGTTTTAGACGCAGCAGGATGTTGTCTATGTAATTAAGGATTAATTTAAGTTAGACACACAGACGCTGAGTGGACGGCAGGATATGTGTGTGTGCATGTGTGTGTATCCTCCCCCTCCAGCTGCTTTAATCAATTCCTAGATGGCATGCCGTCTCCTACTCTCCGTGGTATTGATATGTTAACCACTACAAATACGTTTTTCGGTTTATATTTCAATTAAGTTTTACATGCTTGATTGCATTTTGGGGCCTTAATGTTTGCCCATTATTCATCGGTTGTGACTAGGCCTAGACTCATTCCTGCCTTCACTCCCCTTGGCCTGTTGTCGTTTCGGCTGCTTCGTTGCAAATTGCTTCATTTTGTTGCCTGTTTCTGTCTCCTTCTACCCCCACCTTCTGTCTTCATTGCTGCCTGGACCGTGACAGCAGGTTATTGAATTTGATTGCAATATTTATTTAGTGGCCGACATGCGTTTAATGCATTTTTGCAATTTGTTATTGAATTTTATGCGCATAGCGTGTGCACTGAGCGCAATTAGCAATGTCTTCCGCATGAATTGAGAGATTTAGCAATATTATCTACGGCCATTGAGAATCCTAAAATGTAGTTAAGATGCTAAGCAAATTAATTTTGTAAACTAAGTACACACTAATTGCAATACAAATTAAAAGAACTTAGATTTCTTTAGTATATTAAGTGCACTTTTAGTAAAATTTTAGTACACTTTTGGTACATATTTAGTACAATTTTAGTACACTTTTGGTATGAATTTAGTACAATTTTAGTACACTTTTAGCACACTTTTAGTGCATATTTAGTACACTTTTAGTACGTATTTAGTGCAGTTTTAGTACATTCGAAGTACAAATTTAGTACACTTTTAGTACTAGTTTACAGAGACCTCCAAGATCAATTTTAGCAATACTTAATAGCCAGCTTGAATTCTTTGTACAGTCCTCATATATAGATTTAGCACACTTAGCTATCTAATCCCATAACTAGACATTGTAAGTACAATGTATTGAGGACTCGTGATTAATTGAAATGTTGTCAAATGTATATAATAATTTTAAATGATTATTACCAAGCCTTAATTTTTTTAGAACATAATTTTTACTATTCTGCCCGCTAGCTATGTGGTCTAGTAAGTAAACGGCTACTTTCCAGCAAATGTAATAATCATTACCAGATGCAATTACTTTCAAGTGCATAGATCAAAGTTGCTTTATTAAAATACTAAGAGACTGGTTAGAGACTGAGCGACCGAGCAAGAGGGATAGACAGTTCCCACAAACTGGCAAAAAGGTCAATTTAATCATCATAAAAATGCTTAGATTTTCTCCGTTCCTTTTTACTCATAGTAGGTTCTTTTTTTGCCTCATTTCTCGTGTCTTGGGTCTTGGTTTGGTCGTAGTTTCAGGGCAGTAGCCCAGTTGAAAGTGCTCCAAAAGCAAATAACCCAAAGGCAAGGCATGGAAGGCAACAGAGCAGAGAGAGAAGAGTAAAAATCAGAGAGAAAAACGTATAAACATCATTTAAAATGCTAATATCCGCAGTTATGTGCATTTCAACTTGACTTTAATTATTGTTATTGCCAAAGTTAACAATCTGCGCCATCGTCGCTTGCTCATTTCAGCTCCAACTGATGGACTGACTAACTGCTATGCTGCCGGGCACTGGACTCCAACTCCGACTCCAACTCCGACTCCAACTCCGACTCCAACTCCGTCTTGGACTGATACTGGCTTTGGTTTCTAATCAAGCGCCGTCTGCTGAATGGCGAGAGTATTTTCTGAATTTTTTTCCTCTATCCTCTTCATTTTCCTCCCATCATTTTTTTTTTGCTGTTTTTAATATGTAAGAGGTTGTAAATTTAATGGCCTGACGGCCGTTGTTGGGGATGTTGGGCGAGGTAATGAAAATCAAACAGCGCCAACTGTCATTAAACTAATCTTTGTAATTCAATAGCTGCAGACATCAACGTCAAAGTCAACGTCAACGTCATGTTCGCATCCTATTGGGATGCCCAAGGCAAATAGGGATCCCTCGGGTAGGTCTCTGGAGTCTGGATTGGTAAGCAAATGCGCGTGATTTGTTTTAAGTGCATGTTTTGTGTAATGAATTACTTAAAGTAAGTTTCAAGTTTTTGGGCTAGTTAGCTGCCTGGTTAGCTAAGTGCACGGCAGCCACAAATTATAATGCTGCCTGCACTTTTGAACTTTGCTGCTTGCCAAATTGCTCTGCGCTTGATTGAGCTGAGAATCAAGGGCCGAGAAGCGAGGAGCGAGGACCGAGGACCGACTACCGAGAGCCGAGGGTCGATACGGAAGAAAAAAGAGACAAAAGAAAGTTCCATCAAGTTTTTGAAGAGTTGCTTTCTGTGTGTGGCAGTCAGTGGGTTAAGTCAACTTCAAGTTGAAAGAGGTGAAAGGCTTGAGGCTCAGTCTGATTACAGTTTAACTACTACAGCAATTGGTATCGACAGTATTCGGAAGTTAAAGCAGGCTTTCAGCTATTAAGTATTTAAAGTACTTTCCAAGTTTTCAAAAGTCAACGAGCTTTGTCCAAATTATTATATAATATTCGCATTTTAGGCCTTTCCTTCCTCTCTTTTGTAATTGTCTTCTTTTGCTAATCATACGAGAAACTTAACTTTTCAAACCATTAACTTACACGAAACACAGATAAAGTTGACTTAGACTCGTACTAAAACTGTACTAAAGAGTAGTAAAGTGTTGTTGGAAGTACAGGCGTACATAATAAATACATTGACCGCTAATCCATTTCATTTGCCATTAAGTTTTCAGTCACTTGGCAACTCTCTTGATGGTCTACAGTAATCGCAAATCACCACATTGCCTGTCAATCGAAAGCACTTTGCGAACAACCGACAGCAACCATAAGGAGTACCAGCAGAAACCAACACGACAGACACGACCTCTTCTCAGGTGAGTCAGTCAGTCAGTCAGTCAGTCAGTCAGTCAAAGCGACTAACCAACCAGCGGGCTAACAGTTAAGAGGTACATAACCAGCCCGCAGTCAAAGACACATATCAAATGCACAATCGCCATCCCAATCCCAAGTCCAATTCCGAATGGAGTACCCCTTAGTCTTTAGTCTTTTAGTCTTTGTCTTTAGCTAAGCTCTTTAATACAACAAAAAATTCCGGTTAATCTGAAGAAAAAATACAAAAAAAAAAAGGAGTGTATATATATATATTGTTTTGTTTATCTCAACGTGCTCATCACGCATCGTTTTGTGGTTTTACTTTAGTGCCGCCATAAAGGGTTAATGTTAATGATGCCTTTGTGGTGTCTCTTTCTCTCTGTCTGTCTGTCTGTCTCTCTCTCTTTCATTTGGTCGCTGGTGGAGCTGCTGCACTTGAGTGTTTTTTAAGTGCATGTCTATAAACGGAGACAGACAGCAAATTATTACAGAAAGCGAGAAGAATCTGCGGCTGACTCCGATTCGTAGGGGTACGAGTCGATGTTTGCATTGATTTTGCCGTAACTCACGTGGTAATTGACATGTTTATGGTTTGAATGAGTGCTTTACTTTATGTGTGGTTCTGCAATGGGGCATTTAGTTAAGTTCTGCCCTGTTATCCAATACTAATTATACTGCAATAGACTGCGCCTGATGGTGTCATCAATCATTCGCAATTGCAAAACTTCCGCCTTAATCTTTTGACCCGCATCGCCTCACACTTCCTCCATCATATTCGGTGGGGCAGGGTCATAAAACTTTAATTCAAACGAAAAAATGCGTCCATAAAAAGTAAACAACATTAAATTCAACTCACAATGAAACTAAACTAAACTAAACTTGTCTAGCCAGCTGCATTCACAGTTGCCCTTTGGTTGAACCGCCTCTTGAACTGGTTTTTCGGTATGGTTTTTAGTCTCCGTCTCTTGCTCTCGCTCTCTGCATTGAAATTGCATTTAATTAGTGTGGAAAAAAGGGCTGCCGACTTTAGATATCGCTGTCAGAGCCATTAAACGGTTGCCTGAGCGAACTTCTTGCATATTCATGAACAGATTCAGATTCCGATTTCCCTAAGACTGTACGAGTATCTTTGAAAGGGCACCAAAAGTCTACTTTAAGCGCTTCCCAACACTGATATGCAAAAACCTCTTATCTCCCATTTTCTCCCTCCACCAACCAGAGTTTTCTTTTGGTATTTTGATGGGGGCAACTGTTTGTGTCATAACATAAACTTTTTTCTTCTTGTTATGTTTGTTTGTTTGTTGTTTGTATTTCTTCTTCAATCGGTGGCTAAGATTTCGATTTTATAGACTGCGTCTTATCGCTCTAATGAAGTTGTCTATAAAATTAGCAATTAAACGAACACGCAGCGGCTTTAATGATAAGCCACAGAGCGGGGGGCCAACTATGGGTTAAGTGGTTGGGTAGGAGATTAAGTTGCGACCTCATCCAAAACAGGCAGTTATTGCTGCAGATAAGACTGACTTCAAAAGTTGGCATGTGAACTCCATTTCCTCCCGTTTTGAAGTTGCAGAAATTAAATTTGCTTAGATCAAGTTACATTTTTTATTTTACTCGCTTCTGTTAGTTATTGATTATTGTTCTTTAGTTATTGATTTTAAATATTTTTTTTTTTTATATTTATTTAATATTTTTATATTAAACTAAATTTCATTCGTCATAAAATGGGATATCAGAAATTTTGGGGCTAGAATATGCTGTCGTCACTAGACTTTTAACTCGTGTAGAGGTTTTTTTGTGTGATTTATTTTACTTGTACACGTAAATATTGATTTTAAATTTTTATTTAAAGCATTTAAATAAGTGCATTGCTTTTATGATATTATATTTTGAAGCTTGTTATTTATTTTATATTTTTAAAATAATTTTCAATGATTTATACATTTTATTGTGTTTATTTTGTTTATGATATGATTAGATTAAGCTAATTCTTGTGTTATAACTGGCTTTGAAATCTTTCTAAATTTATTCTTATACCTTTGAACTCAAAGAAACTCTTTTGTAATTTAATTGAATGGATTTTATTGAAATTTAAATAGTTTGGCTTTTCAATAGATATTAAAATATTTTCATTCTCTTGACAAACTCTTTATCAACTTCTGATTGCTTTCTCAACTCACCTTGCATGTTGGGGACCAACAAAGCCCGTGTCATGAGCTGAGCTGGCTGTGATTTGAGCATCTGTAATTGTGCCGGATTCCATGCCCAAAGGCACATTGCACGTAGCTGTAAATAGAAGAAAATCAAAGGAAAAATAAATACTCAAATATATATGAAATATTCGTTGAGAGACACAAAATAAATTCCAATTTCGAAAATAAAAAGCAAAAACGTTAATTAATGATGGATGCTCCGCTGCAGCTCTCAAAGATGAGTCAGTGTAAATTTAGAATCCCTCTCCGGCTTCATCTTTGCCAGTGCAACGCCCATCAAATCTATCAAAATAAGTCAAGCGTCAGTTTGACTTTTTTGACATTTGAAATGTGGGCAGCAACCCAAAAGGGGAGTGGAGTGGGATTGGGAGAGGGAGAGGGAGGTGATACGCCCAGTCTTGAGTGGAAACATCGGTAGGCCTATCACTTTCCCAGGCATCTCTGACTACTTGTATCTGCGACTTAAATAAGGCAAACACTTAATCATTGCCAAAGTCAAACCAAGCCGGGCAGAACGTCAACTACTTTACTTAATTTATTGCCAACCGATTGCATTTCCAGTTGGAGTACAACTTCTCTCATACACCAAGGTGGTTCCCTGGGCATACTCTGATATGACTTGAAGTTGGAGCCCCCGCCTTGACTGTCTGTCTGTCTGTCTATCTATCTGTCTGTCTGTCCGGCTGACTGCCTGCTGACATTTTCGCCAGAATCAACACTGATTTGACATGACTTTTGTTGCGCACAGGCACAGCATGGACCAGCTTCCAGTTGCCAGTTGCCAGACCAAACAGAGGTGCAGTGGTGCAGTTGTGCCCTAGGTGCGTGCATTCGTTTAGAAGTTTATAAATAAAGACACACACACACACACACACACGCACACACACACTCATACCTGGACGAAGCTCTTTGCATTCGCACTTGATTGGATTTGATAGCTGGCAATGCTAATGTGAACTGAAGTTCTACTCCACTCGGACTGAGACTGAGACTGGGACTGGGACTGGGACTGCATCTGAATCTCAATGCGAGTCTGAGGTTGGGACAGGGCCAGAACCAGGGTCAGAAGCTGTTGGCATCGTCTGACTTTAGTTGCATATTGCAAGTGCATTCATTTGGAAAATTGTTGCATGTTTTCCTAACTCAACTCACTCGATGTGTCTAGCACAACAACAACAACAAGAACAACAACAACAAGTGAGGCACTTCCTCTGCTTATTTGCTTATGTGTGTGTTTGTGGGCTGCAAAGGGAATAGAGAAGAGTGAAGAGCGAAGAGCGAAGAGAAGAGAGAAGTGGAAGGGTATGCAAATATTGCAGTCTAAACTGACTGTATCGACTGCAAGTTTCAGCTCAACATGTTTATAAATTCGTATTTATGTATTTGGCTTGCTTGATTAACTATAAATATTATGGCTTAGATTTGATTTGTGGCAGACAAAGAAATACACAGACTTCTAGAGAACAAAAATGACTAAGAGGGGGAAAAGATGGTATGACAGTCAGTAAGTTGCGGAAAACTTTGTGGTTGAGTCGGAGAAAATTGCATAAATACGAAATGCTGCAAACGAACTTATTGTACTGTTAGCAAAAGGAAAAACTTTGCCATGAAAACTGTAATTTTTCATATTGGCAACAACAAGTTTCCCAGTTTTCCACTCTGTCAGCTTGCGAGAACAAAACACATTTCCAACTATGCAAATCAATTCTATTAAATATGAAATTAAATTTCTGCCATCTTTTGAGATATAAAATAAATTACACAAAATATATGTACACACATATATTTCATTTATTCTCATCAAAATATATTTTGTATAAATGAAAAACTAAGTTTTTTTCTAATAAAAGTCTAATGTGAACCTTTTAACCCATTTTATGGTACAACAAGAAAATCAATAGAACCATTAACAAAGCTTTTTCCCACAAATGTTTTATTTTTTCTCCATTTTTCATATATACGTGTATGTTTATATTTATGTATATTCATTTATAAATTCGAATATATTTTCCCTCTATGTTGTCAGGTTTTTGTTTCTTTTGAAAGTCTTCTCAATGCGGCTTTCGCTTTGGCTTTGTCCGTCCGTCCGGACAGCCATCAGAGTGTCCCCAACGGTCTGTCCTCATATCAACATAGAAATTTATGAGTCGCTGACATGCCAGGGCCATTGAATGTGGCTATAATCCTAAGCTACTTCAGTATGGCTTCATTAAAGCCACGTTCCAGCTACGACTACTGTCTATGGACAATTTCTGCACAAAAGTTTAGAGGCAGCATTAAAAATGTCCATATGCCAATTAATGAGCTGGACCAAAGGAGAGCCACTGAGCCACTGAGCCACCCATATTCGCTGTGCGTTGTCAGAGTTGCATCGGTGGAGTGGTCGACTTGGACATGAACGTGGAGGACGCCCCATGGCGACCGGCAAGGAAGCCACCAACTGTGCCGACTGTCGCTCCTCGCAGAATGATGAGACACATAAAAATGTGCTTTCAATGTCAATTAAAATAAATTTTCCTCACTGAAGTTGCTCCAAGTCGATATGCCACTTGAATCAAATGAAAATAAACATATTGCACGCTTCTTTTCTTCCTCCTTCTCTCTCTCTCGCTCTTTCTCTCCATCTTCAGATTGATTTCGACTTTAATGATGAAACCCAGGCAAATTGATGAATGTGCGCACCTTTTGACTCGTCGGCCAAAAGTTCATTTATTTTATTTGTGAGAGAAACGTGGAATCTCACTAGTTACACTGAGAAATAAATTACTTCTATTAATTTTAATTTTTAAATTCAATACATCTTGTCAAAAATTTAATTGTTGATTAATACATTTATTTTAAATTATACATAAAAATTATTATTTTGAAATTGAAATTAATTTCATGCCAAAGAAACTTGGCCGCCATACACTTCATTTAAATTTCAGATAATAAGGCAATAATATATTAATTTTCAATATATTAGTAATCAATTTTTATTAAATTTAAACATTATTTTGGTTGTATTGAATACATTTAACTACATCATAATTATCTTGATAATTTAAAGCAAGAATACTGTAGAGCTGTCATCATTTTTGTAGTGTTTTTACAGTGTATATTTAATGCGGATTCGTCTTCTACTCACCAATATCGAAAGCAGCAATTGCTGGCGTATTGAGCATTAAACAGCCGATGGCAATGATCAATGCCAAAAGGCTAAGGTTCCAGTTGCCGTTCCAGTTGCTTGTCGGGCAGGTTAAATGCCGTCCTCGACTCTGGGTTGAAGTTGACGATGATGATAATGATGATGATGTTAGTGATGAGCGGGGGTTGCTAGAGCGCGGGTTGGAGGAGGAGGAGGAGGAGGTGGAAAGGCACTGGCGGGAGAACATTTTGTAGTTGGATTTTGTTGTCGTTGTTGTTGCTGTTTGTAATATTATTGTGTTAGCTGATAATCTATGCGTCATTTTGTTGGCTGTGCAATTCTCCATGTGGAGAATGTTGAGAGAAACTCAATTCGGATTGGCAGCGAGATCTGTAAATGAAAATACAAAGACAAAGACAATTGATTAGTTCCAATGAATAATAATTAGGGTTTTTGTTAGAAAGTTGCTTGTTAGCAGCTCTATAGAATATAAGGTCAGAGTTGAGTTTAAATGGTCGATCGTTTTGGCATCTAAGGTTCTGGACTGTGACTTTAGCATAAATATCAAATAAGTATGACTTTTTTAAAATTGTGCATTGAATGGATACAAGAAGCTGATCCCCATTTCTTAAGGATACTCATCAATTTACTAAAAAGTTTATCCTTTCTCCTGAAATAAAAATTTCCCTTCCGTGCGGTCGTTTTGAGCTTCCTCAAAGCTCTTTGTCTGTAAGATTCATACTGTCCACTATGTGAAGCTTATTTAGTTCTGCACTCCACATCATCACCGAGCACTCTTCTCTGCGCTTCTCATTGTGAGTTGCCTTCGCTTCTAATTAGTTTTGCTTAGGGTAGTCGCCGACTCACCCACATCGCAACTCATTAAAATTAAAAGACATCAAAAGAAATTTGCAAACCAAACACACACACAAATAGCGGCAGCTGTAGGACTAGGACGAAAAGCGCCTAGAATGTCCTTTTTGCCGGTTGTAGGTCCTCAATCCCCGTTCCTCCATTCTCGGACCTCGATCTTCGTTCCTCGGTCCTTGGTCCTAACTGGGCATGCCACATTCACTCATCTGCTGCCGCCTTTTGTGCTACCTTTTGCCCTTTTTTCGCCGCACGCTTTGCATAAACTAAATAAATTTCTTGGCCGCCCGCCTTCCATCCATGTCATAAAGTGGAGCTGACTTGGATTTTTCCTGCTCGGCGGAGTGGAGTGGGAGAGGGGTGGGGTAGAGTTGATGGCAGTGCAGCTTCTGCTTTAAATTGCTTCAGCAGCTGAAGAGTTTGGGTCTATGAAGCTGCTTTTGCTGTAAGCCAGCGTTAAATTAAAGCGGAAACTGGCTTCTGGCCAGGCAATGGGGGAGGTTAATGGGATGACAGAAGCGGAGGAGAGAGGAAACGAGTCGAGGAGAGTAGATGGATAGGCAGACAACATGTTTGCTTTGGCCGCTTTCTATGGCTCATATGTCTATTGCTTCAGCAAAATTGTTGCAAAATAATGTTAAATGAAAAGCACAGAGTCATCCAGTCAGCCACAGAGTCGAAGAGAGTCGGAGAAGAAAGGGGAATATGTGCTGTAACAGACCACCTCACGACTCTACTCTCTTCTTCTCAGCTCTGACTTTGCATTCTCCGCGTCATCGTCACGCACATTCACTTTGCATTCATTCAAGTCGAAGTCGAAGTCGAAGTCAAAGTCAAAGTTGGAGTTGGAGTCGAAGTCGAAGACCGTCAACAGTTTGCAACACATTTGGCGTTGGCAGTTTTTTGGCATCAATTGAGGCTCAGATTCATTCACAGTTGCGTTTGCAGAGAACTGTTAGACAGCCAACTGAAGTTAAGAGTTAGTTAGACAGACTAAAGTGACTGCTTCTTTCATTCTCTGACAAGTCAAAGGATTAGATTTCTAGACCCTGTCCTACAACAATATAATGAATGTTTGAATTTGAATTCATTTCATTTAATAGTACTTTTTCTTTGAGTACAGAGTAACTCAAAGTCGAGTTTGCTTGAGTGTAAAGAGACCTACCAGAAGCATTTAATGATCGTCAGAGGAGCATCCCCTGTGAATCAAGAGAACCATTGAAGACATTGAAGAGAACTAGTGCTCTGCCACATTTCAGCCACATTCTTGCCCCATGCCACGCAGAGTTAACAAGACTCAGTTTACCTGCCTTCCCTGCTGATGTTTATCTAACAAATGTCCACATGCTGATGTTGCTTCAATGTGTATACCTTGGCAACCTGAGCAACCTTATCGACCGCCTGATGACTCCACCTCCACAGCTTGTGTCCGTGCAACATGCATGCAGGCATGCAAAAAAAAAAAAGCAGAAAAAAATGGGCAACGTCATGTGGCAATTTGTCACGCAGACGCAGCTGCAACACCCCCATTGCCCCATTACCTTTTCCCTTTCTGCAAGTACTGCAAGTACTCGCATGTGTGTTGGTTTTTCCCTTGACTCTTGTCAATAACTCAGCGCTTAATTGCTCATCTTTCAACGTCGCGTCCCAGAGTCCAGTTGAACTCAGAGCTCTGCGGCAGCCTTTGACGTTGCAACAGCAGCAACAACAAATTAGAAAAATTCTCAAGAGCTGCATTGAGAAATGCTGCCTGTCATAGTTTTAACTTCTAGTGCTTTATATGCACAGCGGCAATCCAAACGATCCAAGGCGATCTTTAGTCCCGATCTCAGTCTGCCTGCCGCACAATGTAGGTTAAATTAATAGTGACACTCGCTCGTGGCAAATGCCTCTGGTTAAGACAAGGTTGCTCACTGCTCAACTGCTCACTTGCTATGCACACCTGGCGGCATACAACAATTTGTGGCAACTGGCAAACCACTTCACTGTTTGTTTTTGTTGCAAATATTTCATAAATTGAAATGTACAGTTAGTTAATTACACGCTCAATTGCCTCTAAAAGTGGCATTAGCCAGTCGACCAGACCAGGCCAACTAAACAGCCGCAGAGAACCAGCCGAGACAATTTCAACTCCACAACTGCATTTTTAATGGTTGTCATAAAAGATTTATCGCCCAATGGTCAAGCCAACTTCGGTATTAGCGGATAGAGGCGTTGGAAGCTATGGAGAAACTAATCACAGCTATTCACAATTGCCTTCTCAATGGAATTGTGATATAATAGCTTGTGCAATCCTCCAATTCTCCAATTGCAGGTGCACGAAGAAAAAGGGTCATAAATTTGCGAAATATCCAAATAACTTCACTATAACGTCGCAGTTTAATCAAGCTACCTATAAGCGATCTTAATAATATATGATATAGACATAATTTTTATAATATAGTCCAATATACACCTTCTGCTTACAATTCTCTAAAAATGTATAAAAAACAATTTAATACTTTCAAAATTCCAGATAGTTTTTATATTTATAGTTATTGCTCTTTTAAAAAAAATACTCTTTATATAAATTTACACTTGCATTTATTTTGGTTTTGTCTCCCTTTTCAAAATGAACTCGTCTACAAATCTTAATTAGCTGCTCAACTTCTATATAAATATAAACAATCTCCAATTTCATTGCATTATCTGCTCTCAACGAGCTCAACTAACTGGTCACAGGTCATCAATCAAAAGCCTTTTCATTCAAAATGTCAACACACACACACACACAAACACATATATTGAGGTAAAGCTCTATGTGTCTGTGTGTGTGTGTGTTTGTGTTTGACTCTAAAAACTAAACAAATTGCGGACCCGCGTGCTGAAAATTTAAACATCAAACTGTGTTTTTGGCTGACTTCCTGATTAACTCGAAAATAAAAGAATGAACAACAACAACAAGAACAACAGCAAATGAAAATTCCCGCAACAAAAATACCAACAACCAAATTGATTAATTGATGAAGCGCAGCGCAACGCAGTTTTCATGGAAAAAGCGAGAAAATAATATTAAAAAAAAAAGTAGAGCATACCAGAGAGGGGAGATATATGCATATAGATGTATGTATAGTCGGGCCACATGGCCCGACACAATTTGCATAAATCGAAACACAAAAAGCAAGTTGACTGCGCTGAAAATCGGGAGGCAAAAGATATTTATCTTGTATGCCGCGTCGAGTGTTTGAATGAGTGTCAAATTAAATTGATCAATTAAGCAATTGACGTGCCAGCAGCACAGATAGAGACAGAGAGACAGAGAGAGAGAGAGAGGGAGAGACATATCTGTCAGTCGAAGTGAATGCAACAAATGCAGATGGAGGAGAGTGGGATAACTTAATGCGAGTCTTACACATACACAACAAGTGACGCAAATTGTAGAGCAATGGGGTTGGAATTGGTTTGGGATTCAGTTTGGATTTAGTAGAACACGCTAGTGACAATTTCTGTCAATTCAGCGGCGCTAATCAAGCGAACGAGTGTCGAGCATTTAAATAGGGAGGCACAGGAACCGAGAGACTACAGACTACACACTACAGACTACAGAGTTGAGACTAGAGAGACAAATTGGCTACGAGACTCGGTTGGGACTTAAGGCCAACATGCGGGCCCAGACAGCAACGTCATCTAATACATATATATATATATGTATATATGTATATATAATCCATCAACCATGCAGACAGTTGCAATGTCGTCTCCGACTCGACTCAACTCAACTTTAACTTCAACTCGAATTTCCCCCAGCTGTAATCAAATCAAATGACAACGCAGTCAGCAAGGAAACTGCAACAACAGCAACATCAACAACTTTGTTCAAGTCCAAAACGGAAGGCAACTGTCTAAGCGAAGAGGAACAACAACAACAACCACAACAACAACATTAACAATAACAGACATGCCACATGCAACTCTCACAGGGATACGATGAAGACAACTCGACAGCGCGATTCCTGTGACTATTGTCACATTTGATGGCCAACACTTTTGATGATTTAATAATGGCTTGCAAATAAAAGAGGGACAGAGGGATAAAGAGAGAGAGAGAGAGAGAAAGCCTAATGAAAGAGTAAAGTGTGTGTTGTGTATGTGTGTGCTCAAGTAGCCTGGCTTAAAGTCTTCCTGTCTGCAAACAGCCAGAGAAAAAAGTGCAAAAATTTGCATAGAGACAACAGTTGACAACTTTTTTATTTGGAATGTATTCTTCTATTATTGTGACAGGCTGACAGAGACAGAGAGACAGCCAGATAGACTGTCTGTCGTCTGTTGACTGTTGTCTCTCGACTGTCTGCCACTTGAAAGCCTGGCTGACAGGAAGCTCAGCAGCTTAAAGGCATTTAAGGCAGGGCCATATTGATTTTTCGACATGTCCCAAGTTCATTAAAGTCACATCAGCAACACCCATCCAACCAAAATGAAAAATATACAAATAAAAAAGCCAAAAACAACAACAATTGTACAAATATTCTCTGCCCACATTCCAACCGCAAATAGACATGAGATGCGACAACAACAACAAACGGAAGAACGCGCCCACAAATCAACGCCTAACCACAAAGCCAGAGGCGAGCGGAGGCAGCGGCAGCGGCAGCGGCAGAGGCGGAGGCGGAGGCAGCGGCAGAGGGGGTTGCCGGGAACTACCGAAAAAGAGACGACGCCATTTTGTCTGTCGCCCGGCCATTAAATATGCAAAAAGCAACATGCGAAAAAAGAAGTGAGGAAAAAAAGTGTTGCATACTTTTAGTTGCTGCGTCAAACCGCAAAAAGGCAGCAGAGCAAAAAAGGCAGCAGCAGAGGCAGCGACAGGAAGCCGGAAAAATAAATAAAAAGGCG
The DNA here is from genome assembly GCA_951394115.2 of Drosophila phalerata. Classification (NCBI taxonomy): domain Eukaryota; kingdom Metazoa; phylum Arthropoda; class Insecta; order Diptera; family Drosophilidae; genus Drosophila; species Drosophila phalerata. The sequence goes on from OX596008.2 coordinate 15,723,730, forward strand.
AGACGAGACAACCTCCAACCTGACCTCACTCTTCGCCCTCCCTCTCTCTCTCTCTTTCTCTCTTTACCTCTCTCCCTTCCCTTGGCTATGCTGCTTTCGCGAGCCATTCATTAGCATAGACATAGAGAGCAATATTGAATTTCTATGCCTGTTAGCTGTGTGTGTTTGTGTGTGTGTGTGTGTGTGGGTGAGGGTGAGGGTGTGTAAGAGGTCACAAGGTTGCGTTGAACATGTTTCACGCTTTGGCAAAGCTTAAGGAGCAGGAGGAGCAAATCTCAGCGGCTGAGGGCGCAATCTAGTGGAGCGTAAGAAGCCCAAAAGGATGAGCTCAAGCAGCGCCTGGGGATCAAATTAGTCGAGTTCTTCTTTTCACGTATTTTTTCGCAAAGAATGCGTCAAATTTCCAGACTGTATGCATGATAAGTGGAAGTAAAGTGTTTTAAAAAAAAAGGGCTCCCAAACAAGTGTAAAGCTCTTTCCCGGGCAGTCATCACATGTCATCGGGACAAACAGGAAGTGGAAAACCAGGAAGCGCAAGGCTATTGACAAGTTATGAATATTATGGAAATGGAAAATGTTGAAAGAAATTGGAGGGAGAAAGCGAGACAGATAGAAAGAGTAAAACGCAGGTTGAGTAACATGCAAAGGAGTTATAGGTGGAAGAGAGAAGGGAACAAATAATTAAAATTACAAATCATTCCAATATTGAGTACACCCAAAAATATATATCATAATATTAGATTTGGAATAACCTTTTATTTTTAAATAATAAGCCTTAAACGCAAATTCGTATTATTAAGAAAATAAAAGCTGCCTGAAGATATAAAAGGGTTCAGGAGACCCTATCTAAAGCTCGAATAACAGTCCAAGAGGGAACAGGAGGCATCTCGGCTCAGCATGTGGGATTGGGTTTAAGGTAGCATCCCTCAACGGCTTATTAAACCGAAGCTGATAAGCCCTTCTGGGCATTCACTTCGTCTGTCAATTGAGTAGGCCGCTCAACTGCCACCCGGATCCACAAAACACACACACACACACACACAGACACTCACACTCACACACACACACATACATCCTGTGGATACCGCTTTGTCTGCGGTTTGTCAGCAGCTTCGACATCGACATCGTCATCGTCAACGTCGTGTGTGGGCCACTGTTGGAATTTATATGAATTATATGCGAAGCTGCTGAAAAATATATATTCAAAAATACACAAAAAAAAAAAATGAAGCATTTTTTCGAGGATGACATCGACAGCGATGACATTGACAATGAGGCAGTTGTAAGTGGCTGCCAGGCGGAGCGCAACAACAAAGCGCTGATTGACAGGAAGGCACACAAAAGCGGGCCACGAATGACGAGACAAAATGCCAGCACAGTGACAGTCAGAGGCAGAGAGAGAGAGAGAGAGAGAGAGAGAGAGAGAGAGAGAGAGAGAGACAGAGACAGAGAAGGAGACACAGACTCAGACCGATTCAGACAGTCGTTAGGCCGAGCAACGGAGCGTGGCCAGGACATGTGGGCTCAGACAGCGCCCAACAACGCGACATCCCGGCTCAAGCTCTATCGATTTTCATACGAATTTGAGGCACAGTGGGACAAAAAGCCTTCAGAGTTCATAAAAACAAATTTCCTATCGACTAACTAATATTTTATTTAAGATTTTCAAAAAGCTTTTACATTTTTGATTAAATTCTGTTCTTGTTTTAATTCAAAATATTGTCTTTATTTTATTTTTATTTCAATAAGTTGTAGTCAATTTAACTGATATCATGATAGATTTAAAAATTTGAATTTATATATTTTTAATAATTTTTAATTTATTCAACATAAAATCATGTTAACATTTAAAAAACCAGCTAATAAAAATTTCCAAAATACAGCTGGGATATTATTCCAGAAAATTATCTTAAAATAAATTTTTTTTTAATTATTTTTTTTTTGTTACGTTATGTCTGCCGTTTGTCCCACTGTGCGTCGTCCCGGCTTAAGCTCTATTGATTTTCATACGCCTCCGAGGAGGCAAAGCGGTACTCGAATGTGCAACTGCAGCTGCGGCTCAGCGGGTACATTGATGGACTCTTTCCTCTTCATTGTTTCATTCATTGTTTTCACATGTTTTTTTAATGATCCCCTCCCTCTCTCAGCTTTGGCCAAGTAACCGTTAGCCAGACAAATTAGCAACGCTTGATTAATTTTTATGACGCTCTCTGTAACTGAAAGATACAACAAAGTCGCAGGTGAGCAGAAACACACACACACACACACAAACACACATATATATGCCCCTATATATATACATATATGTATATGATATAATGACCCAACATTTGTATAATGATGTGCAATTAGGCAAATGGTTAATAATCATAGGCTTTTTGTTGCTGTTGCAGTTGCTATTTCCATTATAATGCAACTAAAGTTTGTATTATTCTGTAGAGTTTTTTTTCGTTTGTTGCACGTGCACGCCTCAATGGGCGTGGCAGCCGCCTCTTAGCGGCTTGGGCCATTTGATTATAGAAATCATGTACTAGACAATTGTGACACAGTTGCACATATGGACACATCGACCCTCTCCCACCTCTCTCTATCTCCCTTGCTGAAAGCCGGAAAGGCGGCATGTTGAAAACTTTTGTTAGCCCGCTTTTGCTGTTGGCCCGTTGTGGGTTTTGTGGTCATAAAATTTAACGCTTGTTTGGGCTGCTGCTGCTGTTTTCAGGAAGCCTTTATTAGCTTATTGTTTTTATAAGGCAATGGGCATTAAGTGACTACTTTGTTGCGGTACCGTAATGCAACTGAAACCCCGATCTCCGACAGACATTGCCGGTTGCACAAACTCAAAAAAGTTCACAATTTAAGTTGCAACTTTGCCGATCGTTAATTTTTTTTTTCTGTTCTAAATTGTCATATTTTGTACTTTTAGAACCACTAGACACTTGATTTTAAATTTTAAAGAAAAAAAATGTTGACATATTAAAAAGTAGTTCAATAAGATTAGAGAGTGGAATATCTCAATTTTTTTAATATTTTCAGCTATATTTCGAAATTATCATTTGCACTTAAAAATATATCTGCTTTATTTCTTTGAAGTGAAGAGCATTTAACCCCTTAGTTGCTTCAGAATTCGGGTACTACAGCAGTTAGCACTTAACCCTCGGCACACGAGTCCCTTTAATTACGCAAATATGTTGCCCATTTCAGGGGCAACCCTCGATGAAAGCCTTCATGTTGTTTTTAAATGAAAAGTTCCAGTTGTAACATTTTTGATACCTGGCGTGTGGCCCATTTGTTACACTTGGGAACCAGGCGTTACATTTGCATAGCCCGAAGTATTCCCCCGAGTGAGTTGAGTACTGAACTGGACTCGCCATCTGTATCTATATCTATAGTTTCGGGCTAAATGAAACAAGTTTCGGACAAATGTGTTGACTGTGAGAAATTACATTGCATGTATGACAAAACTTTTTCAAAATACAATCGTTGATAACGAAGAAGGGTGGTGGGGAGTGTGGTAAGGGGGGAGTGGGTGTGCTATATGGGCTCAGCATTGATTAATGAGCCAAGAATCGAGAGTCGAGAGTCGAGAGCTGAAGTGTGTTCCATATATGCATTTGCCAACTTAGAACTTAATTACCAAACCAAATTTTCGGCGTGATCGCAGTCAGAGTATTCCCGCATTTTGATGGATTTGTGGGTTGGGTCTGGATGTGGATCTGGGTCTGGCTATGGGTCTTGGTTTAGGTCTGACCCTGAGCCCATTTTATTGCAGTCAATGCAGAACGGCGCTAATGACGTTTTATTGTATTGTGATGCGTAAAATGCTGTTGTTTGTTGTCGTTGTTGTCTCTGGCTAATTTTGAGCAACGACTTGCTTGAATGCCTCTTACAAATCGAGTGAGTCTTCTGTTTGCCCACAAAAAGAGACGAGTACTGCGAGATCAAGGCCCAGACAAAGGCCCGTCAACAGCATTGGCCAGAGAATGCGGGAAGCGTCAGGGATTCGTCAGTGAAGTTGAAGTTGATGATGAGCGGCGATTCATTTCCGGCCGTTCCTCTCATCACATTCTAAATACAAATTTAATATGCCTTTATGCCTCATAAGTAAGTGGCATGCCCCATGCTACGTGTGTGTCCCCTGTACAGTGTACACGTCTTATTCTCATTCTCATTTTTGTTCACATTCTCGGGGCCTGGTCGCAAATTTGCGCAGTGAACTGTAACCGAAAGTTAATTAGCTCAACGGAATCGTCGTCCCAGTTGCACTCCCATTCCCATTCCCACTCCCATTCCCAGTCCAAGTCTCAATCAGAGTCTCATCTAGGGAAACATGTGACGAATTCAGTGTCTTTTGAAAGACATTCACATTTACATGAGAGTGTATCAGCAACATTGATGAACCATATTATAAGGGTCGACTGGTTCTTGATTTGATAGACAGAGGGCACAAGAACAGCCAAGGAAACTAAAAAGGAAATCTTGATGTGAGAAAAAAGGGTTTGACTTTGCTGGGAACATTAAGTCGAATTGTTGTCCTCCTCTGAGATTGTAGATGCAAGAGATAGCGACATAATACAAGACACTAAATAACTGAATGTGGTAACGGATTCAGTTATCAACAAGAGGATATATTTAATTTAATGTAAATTTGGATAAACTTTTAATCTTTTATTATTTTTGTGCATTTTTTATTTTGAATATTTTTATTCCCAATTAATTGAGAACTCAACAAATATGTTTTTGCCAAATGCGTTAAATTATTAAATAATAATCATTATTTAAAACATATTGAAGTTATATTTTTAAATAAAAAACTATCAAGATTTGCTGGATAATCTCACAAAGATTTTTTTTTAAGTTTAACTTTCAGCTCGTGTTATTTTTTGGTGTACTATAAGTCAGTTTTCTAACGTTTCTCTAGCAGTTACCTTCCATATATTCATTCCATTTTCTAAGCTTCGCTGACAGCTTGAAATATTTGGGATACTTTAACAACAACTTTTTACTAATTAAGCGCCCAACACGCAACAACAACAACAATAGAAAACAGCTGTGGAAAACTTCAAGTTGTGGCCTTTAAGCTGCCAGCAACACACAAAAAAATGTGCCACATTATAAAAAAAGCAACACAAAACCAAGAACAAGAGCAAAGCTGGCGCCAAGTCATTACATGAAAAATTCTCAACAACATGCCAAGACATAACACACACACACACATACACACACATAGATACAGTGGCTACTTTTAAGAGCCGCAACACTTGAAAATATTTCACAAGTACATGAAGACGACGTTGACGTCAGCGCTGACTGCGACTGCGACTGCGACGCTGACCGCAAGACAAACGCTTGAGAAGTAGGAAAAAATAATTTTCCTTTGCTGCATTTTTACAAGTTAACACAGAGCATAAAAACCAGGCAAACAATAAAAACTAGAATAAAACTAAAAAACAAAAAGAGAAGAAGGCAATCAACAGCCTGTGTGTGTGAGTGTGAGTGTGTGTGAGTGTGTGGAGAGGAGGAGGGGCGTGGTTGCCCCGAAAATGTTTTCCTTATGCTACTGTAACTTGGCCATGCACGACTGCCGACGCTGCTGTAGGGGATCAAATGTGTATGTGTGTGTGGGGCACACAAATGTGAAGAAGAAAGAATTGTGGCACCTGTGCGATGTATCTTTGTATCTCTGTATCTCTGTGGCGTTGTATCTTTGTATCTTTGCCGACGAGCCAAACAAATAAACAGCCGACCAAGTTATGACAGTCGGCCGACTGGCAGGAAACATTATTCTTAGTTAGATGCTAATTAATTAAAGTTGCAGAGACCGCAGCGAATCCAGCCAACTCGGCAACTCGGTGGCAAATACACGTACGCACATGTGGGCAGAAGACAACACTCCCCATGTGAATGACATTTTACCAATGAACATTAATTTAGCATGTGTCCGTGTTGTGGGAGGATATGGAGCAAAAGGAAGACAGTCCACAGAATGAGGAACCGTTAAATAAGGCAACAAATGTGGCAACTGGCAACAGTTTATGCAACAGCTAAGCATAGCAATGAGCATTATGTTCAACTTGATCTGTTTATGAAGTGGAATCACCACAACAAACTATGTGATAATACTCTTAGATCCAGTGACAGACTGTGGGACTGAAATGTCACAAAGTGCTCAAAGTTTAGCAGAGTGTTGGACAAATCAAAAACAGTAAATAAAATCAAATTAAAGTCGAAGAATATATATATAAAATTTAATTTAATTTTTTATTGAAGATTTGCAACTATGTCAATTAAAATTATCTCACAAAATAAGTTTTAATTTAATAATACAAAAAATATATAAATTTGAATACTTGAATTGAATATAATTTTGACTAATTTTAAAATCCACTTAATAATACATTAATAGAAATATTAAAAAATCGATAAATATTTTTTGTATTTGTATGATTTTCAAAATATACATCTGTATATGCGAGTATTTTGCAAAATGAACTTGAAGAAAGAAATAACAACACGATTAGGCCAAGTTTGAACATAATGCAAATCAACCACAAGAAAAATGTGAAAACTTTTCAAGATTATTATGATGATTGCGCCCCAATGGCGCCTCAAGCAGCCCCATCTTCAAGTGGATGTTGCTGCCAACTTGTTTACATAAATTTTAATTGCAGTAATTATGATTTTTACACGAAATTAATTATGCATGAGCAGTGCCAGCAAATGTTGGCTATGGATGTGGATGTGGATAAAGATTGAGATTCAAATTCAGATTAAGATTAAAATTGCGATTGAGACACGCAACTGCTTAATTTGCTTACTAAACTACTACATTACACTAGCCAACAAAAGATATTTATGAGTGCGATCAAAGAATATAATTCCACTTAATTACCTGCTAGAATAGCGAGGAAATTATGAAATTGCAGTTGGCTGACTCGCTAGCGATGTGTGAAGTTGCCAAAGATGCCAGTTTACAGATAGCGAGCGTTGTGCATCTTAAAGATACAAATCGTGTAAATTGTTCGCTCCACTCTCGAGCAAAGCAAAAAAGCATGAGGAGGAAAGATCTTTCACTGGCTGATAAACATTTTGAGCACAGACGAAACTGAAACGAAATTTATTTCTAGTTTTCTCAATTTTGTTGTAGCAATTTTTATGGCCCGCTTTTGTATCCATAAGATACAGCAGGTTATTTTGATTAGCCTGGCATGTTGACAGTTTGACTTTTCTTAATTTGTGTTTAATTAATGTTTAGTGTGCACACTAAATTCCACAAACTAAGCTGAAGAGGCAGCTAAAGACATTTATTTAAATATATTTCAATTGCTTGAAATAAATTCATATCTAATCATTATTATCTAAACAAAAATCAACACACATTAACTTGTTCCTTTATTTGTTTTAACAAAACTCGTTCCAATTTATGTTTGCTAATTGACATGAAACCTAATCAAATACTCGCTTGCTCAAGTTTATTTTCTGTTCCATTATTAATTAAGTTTTTTTTGCAGCCGTTTATTTATTTAGTAATTTGTCCATTTGTCCACAAAACTTTGTCATAAACACTGCACAAAAAAAAGGGTTTTTCTTACAGTTTCATTATATAGGTAAAGTTTCCATTTGCTAACAGTTTCAAAGTTGAAACCCAGTAAAGTCTAATTTTACATAAAATATATTAAAAATAACGTGGAAATTAATATTTTTAAAACACTTGTCTAGAGTATCTCCTAAATCAATTGATTTATATAAAGAAAGAACTTTATTATTTTTTAATATTAAACTTTAAAATACTTTTCATTTATATTGTATCTTAAACACTATTTGTAACTCACCTAGTTTGAAAATATTTGTTGCATCAAATGTTTTCAATTATTACGAATATATTGTATCCTTAGGTCGCATGCATATATCGCATTGTATATAGGTTATATATAAATATCTGTATATATATAGTGTATTTAATAAGCGTTACACACACAAACACATTTGCACAAATTCTCAAAAACACTTTGAAATGCAAACTAAATGCAGTTGAAGCAGTTGCAATTATTTTTCTTTCTTTACTTTTTATTATTATTATTTTTATTTGGGTTTCTTTAGCTTTGCACTGCTGCACAGATGTTGTATCTTGTGGGTTGTTTTGATATGTTTAGCACTCGACTGAGATACTTTTGATGTTGTTGTTGTATTGGCTACATTCCGTACACGTTTTGGGCGTTTATTTAACGGCTTTTGATTTGGCCATGCGTTGGAGGCGCCGGCAAGAGCACAGTTGCCGCATTTTGTAGTGGCTATCTTTGAGATACTTCTCGTAAACTGCAGTAATCAGTATCTGGATGCTTCACACACTCACGCGATAAACGAAAGACGCGATACACGCACCGAAACCGAACGATATACTGAGCGTTGTTGTTGCCGCCACGAGCGCTGGGATGAGACTGAAATTGAATGAGACTGGTTCCACTGTTGCAACCACCATTGCCGTCGCGAACGCGAGCCGAAAATTGTTGCAACAACGTCGACGTTGCGCTTACGTTTGCCACTGCCGCTGCTGCCACTTCTGTTGCTGCCGCTGCCGATGCCGCTGCCACTGCCACCGATGCTGCCACTGTCGCTGCTGCTGCCGTTCGCTTGTTGTAACGCGCCGAACGAAGGTTGACGAGCGATTGAATTGAACGAACGTTGTAATGTTACTCTGGAGCCGCAAGTCGGTCGGTCATGTAACCGAACACAACGGCAACTGCTTTGTGTGGATCTTAACCACAGAGTGGAGTCTGAGTGTGGGTGACCACACTTAAGAGAGAGAGAGAGAAAGAAAGAGAGCATCAACAGTTCTTGTTTGTGGAACTCATTTCGTTGTAAGGTGGGAAGGTGTTTGTTGGTAACAACTTTGCAATATTAACAAACAATATTATTATCAGACTCTTACATAGTGATGTCTTCTTATTAAATACATTAAAATATATATATAAATTTAAAAATATTGTTATAAATTATTATAATTAAATTTTCATAAATATGTAGTTATTACAAGTGTTAACTTTATTTACAAGTACACAACAGTTCCTATGAGTATGGGAACACACCTTCCACTTTTGCGCTCTCTTGCAACCCACCTCTCTCTTTTGTCACTCTCACTTCCGCTCTCTTTCATTTAACACAGCAAATTCTCTCTATTACGCACTCTTCAAACAGTAGCAGAGTTTTCATTTCCATTTCGTTTCATTTTTGGTACATTGTGGCATGTGTGTGAAACAAAACAAAAACCGCATCTAACTGTTGATTTGTATAGCCATCTATGAGATACATTTTGCAGCTGTGCTAAACGGTTTGATGTTCATATAGAAATGATTCTCCATATGAACTTAAGCAAACAATTTAAAGAATACATAACTTGAAATTAAAATAAAAAGAATACAATATTAAATAGAATATAAATTAACCCGAATCGTCCTGAGCAACATTTTTTCAAATTTCTTAATGAAAATTTCAGGACTGATAAATTTGAGTTCGCTGAATCCGAAAAACATATTCATTTTGTTTGTCCTTGTCAGGATAATCGACAGGACCATTTTTTCGGCTGTTACCATATGGTAACGCTGGGAAGTACAGGGTACAGGTTTTCTTAATGCTACAAAATACAAATGTTTGAGAAAAAGTCTAATAAACACAACTTAACTCAACAGGGGGGCTCTTCCTTGATATATAGGACCAAATTTGGGTCAAATCGGTGCAGTATATCGTATATATAACACAACTGTCATAGGAACAATCGGGGTCAAATTCACCTTTAGTATGAAAAACTTTTTTCTATTTTGAGATATCTCAACCAAACTCTTAGAATGTGTGTCTTATATGTTGCTACACATCCTGACCAAATTTGGTTCAAATCGGACCATTATATCATATAGCTGCCATAGGAGCAATCATATTTTGTAAACAAAACAATACCTAAATGCGAAAAAATGTATGGAAAAAACCTGTACCCTGTACTTCCCAGCGTTACCATATGGTAACACGAAAATAAAAAACGCAAATTAAGCGAAAAAAAGTGGTTTTTATTTAGTATTTTTTTCATAATTAATAAGTGCACTCTTTTACCTTTCTAATGATGTGTGCATTGCATATAGTTCAGTACTAAAATTAGTCAAGCGGCTTAAATTTACTTGCGACGAATTGCCAAATGCCGTTTTTTTGCACTGCAGAATATAATGAGCAACTTAAAGCTCATTTTTCGATCAGCTAACTTCAAGAGATTTGTTCAATCAACTTTTTATTAGTTAGAGACAACAATTTACTTCTAGAATATCAAATAAAAGTTAATCTAACGTTAATATGTTGTCTAAAAATAAAGTTTTAGTAAATGCCTATTGCTTGTTACCATATGGTAACGCTGGGAAGATTCGGGTTAAGAATGCGAAAATTGGGAGAATCGAAAGTCAATGCTATTTAACTAAACATCCAACAATTATGTGTGCGTCTTCTACAATTAAAAGATTACATTCTTAGTATTGTTTTTTGCTTTTTTTATTACTATATAAACGTGAATTCTTCAGTGAATTCCCGCTGCTTTGTCTGTTATCAGATATCTTTTATCTCTGAACTGATGAATTCTCCAATAATTGCCGCACGCATTAATCAAGATATTCACACGCGCGAGATACAAGCTGCAGATACAGATACAAAATGCGTAACGCGCCTTGCAACTTGTCATAATGAGGCATTATGATGCAGCTTAGCGCCGTCGAGATTTCCCGCCAGAGGCAGAGACAGAGACAGAGGCAGAGGCAGCGACTGAGAAAAGAAGCAGAGCAGCGTGCGATCTCTTCATGATTTATGACACTGTGCACTTTTGTTTGCGATACAAACTCTCAGATACGGAGCGAGTCTTAGACCACAGCCAACAACCAGGGACATGGACAGGGGTATGACAAAGGGTAGGGTGCAGGGATAGGGGTAACGCTAACGGTGGACCTATGACTGAGGGGCACTTGTCGTAGATGGTATCTTGGCCCGCTTTATGGTCACAGTTTGATTGATTGGTACGCACAACATACACATTGGGAAGGTTGTTTGCTTTTGGGTTTGGTTTATGATCTCCTCGGGTCCAAGTCAACAGTTTTTACTTTCGAATATTTTGACTTGGTGACACACATTGTGACTTAAAGACAAAAACCCAAAGGTAAATGTCGCAGATCAAACACTTGATCGGATCAGATCAGATTAGTCGGTTAAATTCGAGAAGGAATTGTAAGCCGTTAACCTATATTTAATATCTATCAAAATATTCCAATTATTCGATTTTATTCGACTTTTATCTATTAAAGCGTATTGTCAATATGAATTTATTTAACTCAAATCTTTAATTAACAATGAAATATTACTTTCTTCGTAACTTTAATGTAAATTATAGCTACTCTAGTATAATAATGTTAAATTATTTGAAATTTACAAAACATTTTATGTTGTGTTATGTTGTGGCGTTGATTGTTTTATCTTAATTCAAAATTATAATTGAATTGCATAAAAAAGACTAGTTTAGATACCACGTTCTATTTAGAAAATTAAAATCATTTACATTTCATTTGGTATGTTTTATATCTTCTCCTCTTAAGTAAATTCTAATTGTCTTTCCGACTATCTCAACTTGCTCAGAACATTGTGTACTGCAAACAAATGCCGAGTGACAGCTAAATACAATTGTATGAAAATGAAACATGAATGAGCTGCATGTTTTGAACATGGCAGCAATACGCTAATCGCTGATCACTGATCGCCGTTGGCAGAGTGATAAATTTATCGAATAGTGTAAATATTCATTCATGATAACGCGCCAGTTGTCGTCGTCTGTTGTCGGAGCATTTTGTATATTTATCCTACGCGCTGATTGCATTTTTGTGTAAATTCTTAGCCAGGCACTGTCATAATAATCATTCCTCTCTTCCACTTCAGCCTCCTCGACGAATCGACAACTCGACTCCTTGACTCGCCTGTTTAGTGTTTGTTTGGGCTCTTAAGGAAGACAAACAAAGCGACAGCGACTTCGACAGCGACTTCGACAGCGACTGCGACTGCGGCGCATGCGCAACAGTTTTGGGTTGAGTTATTGAATGAACCAAGTGGAGGTGCCCTTCTCCTCCCCCGCCTCTACCATCCACAGTCCTATCATAACTATTCTATCTGTCTGTATGTCTCTCTGTCATTCGTTTTGAGCGCATTTGTTTGCCTTTCAACCAGGCAGACAGTTGGTAGTTGCCAGTTGGCAGTTGGCCCTTGGCTTGTTTGCATAAATGATAAATTGCTAATTGATAATTTTGTTATTGCATTCTTTTATTTTATTTTTTCATATTTGCCACTTCCTGGACAACAACTTGAGGCTTTTTATCAGCAACTGTCCAGCACTTGCTCAACTGCTTTAGCTTTGTCTTCTCCCATCTGATACACTTAAAGTATCTTTGTATCTTTAGGCCTCTTTTCTACTCTTCTCGACTCATAAATTCATTTTAACGCGTGCCAGTTACAAAGTTTGCGACCGCACTTCAGTAACTTGCCATCCCCACTTCCCTTTCCCTCTTCCCAACTCTCCTCGCCTTCCACTGTCTTCCGTTTACATCAAATCAATTGCCGGCCAAGTCGGGACTTCTTCAGAGACTTCTCAAGATGCGAATCACGTACGCATATATCAATTGTTGCTGCCAACTCTAGGCAAATGATGAGCCAACTTGGCAAACTGTCTGTCCGACTATTTGTCTGCTTATCTGACTGACTGACTGACTGGCTGACTGAACGATTGACGGGTTACCAGCTCCCTCTGTCTCTATATTCGAATGTATATACAATATACATATCTGTTAATGCTCATTCACTTTGCTTCCCCAATCTGTTCTTGAACTGAAAGCTATCGGTTCAGATATCTTGTTAGCTGTCTAAGCTTAAAATAAACTCAAGTTTAAGGTTATTTTTGGTCTTATTTATGAGTATTTTTTAATAAAATTTAAAAGACTTGAGACCCTTATTTCTTACTTTAATGGTTAAAAATTTCTGAATTATATCAATTTAATAACTCTATATCAAAACCTCTAAAATCTGAATTTTTCTTTTCTTTTTAAGCATTTTTTGAGTGCCTTCGGTAGCAGGTTGAAACGCAATCAATCTTCACATTTAGTGAACAATCCATTTGGCAGCTGATTAAAGAAATAACTCAAAGTCAGTATATTCGACATCTATTGGAACAAGTTCGATGGACATGTAAAACAGTCTTAAACTGTAGCACAGATTTAAAACTCAATTTTTGTGGTTCATCAATGCAGAAAAACAGACACACTCGACCTCATCCTTCAGCTATCTGTATCTGTATCGTAATATTCCTGATATTTTAACATTTGATTCAGCCGATAATCCCTGAAGCAACTGCAAAATGTTGCAGCAAAGTAACTTAAAATTTTGTTTTTTTACTTTTCTACAGAGTTTTTGGGTACGATTTCTCTACGAGTATACAACTGGAGGGTCAGTTTAGTGGATGAAGGGAGAGAGGAGTTGGCTTTGGTTTTGGCTTTTGGCTTGGTCTAACTAAGCTCGTTGATGTGTTAATTGACCAAAATTTCGTACACACACGCTGGAAGGCAGACAGAAACTTACACACACACACATACAGACAGACTGTCGAACACACAGATACAAATGCATTGGTAGAGATACAAGCACTATAGCAGAGTTCCGGTTGCTCTGAAACTAAACCTGCAGTTTTTGTCGATATTAAATCCCAGCAAAACTTAATTAGAAATTCCATTTTTGGCTTTTGGGGGCATTAAACGTGACGTGTTACCAATTATCGACTCGAGAACTGTTGCATGTCTGTGTGTTCATGCCTCTGCCCCCTTGCCACATAAAGAGAAGCTCTCTCGCGTTAAGCTGCAGCACACCAATTAAAAATGCCTTTTGATGATGACTCAAAAAAAGAAAAAATAGAGAGAGAGAATCAAATACAACAGGAAAGTAAAATGGGAAACAAAACTCAGAGTTGCTACAACATTTACCTGGCCTTAACGGCTGGCTAACGGGTTAAACTGACTAACGGGAAATGGTCTAACGGTAACGCCGCACGACTGCACGTAGTTGCAGCGGAAATGCGTTTGCAAAATGGCGCCGACGTGCGTGCTAATGAACGCTCAGTTCAACAGCAACAATTGCAACATCAACATCAACAACAACAACAACAACAGCAACAGTGCAACGATGGTGCAAACAGCGAAATGAAGGACTATGCTCATTGGGAGGTGGCATGCAACCCCGGCTTAAGCTACACCAAAGCTGATCCTTTCATAGGCACGCCATCAATGTTAATTCGCCAAAAGCAGCTTGGCATTGATGCAGTTGCAACTTGTTGTCGTTGTTGTTGTTGTTTCTGTTGCTGTTGTTGTAGCTGTCTCTATTGAAAAATCACTGGCCTCAAATTGAACACATTTTGTCCATTTTGTGGTCTGTGCAACAGCAACAACAACAGCATCAGACATAACATTTGGGCTGGCTGGATCAACTGGCGGCTTTTGTTTAGTATTCAAAGCAGCAAAATGTTAACGTCAATGTAAAATGCAAACGCACTGCTAAATTCACCAGCGAATGCGGACACGAGACACGAGGCACGGTGCATGAGGCAAAATAATCACAGTCAACTGTCAAAACTTCAGATGCATGAGCAGCATGATGAACAGCAGCAACAGCAGCAACAACAGCGAGTTCCGACAACATATGGGTAACAATCATCTGTCAGAGAAGGGGGAACTACGGCAAACACTCGATTTCATCGACTGAGAGACCAAGTAGTGCCAATTGCCTGTGATTAACAGAATATACATAATAATAGTACTGGGAATCTATGTGTTCCTACAGTCATTTATTACATCATTACATTAGTACATTTGTTGTATGATTAAAGATTTCAATTTATTTTTGAATCTTTGGAATTTAATAATAATGTGTAATGTAATTAATTTAAAAATCAAAACTGTTATCATTTTTAAGAAATACTTCTAATATAAATTTACAAAAATGAATTTTAGAACTTAACGATTATATATGAAAGTTTAGCCTGTTTTTAGGGCATTTACTATGTCCAATATTGTCCTATGAATCCAAATTATTATGTGCACTCCCTACAATAATACCATTAGTATTTTACAGGAGAATGTTAGTCAAATACCATGATTACTATCGAATAAAAAGCTAATAATTAAATTCGATTGTAACATAAGGATTGACTATGAATAATAAGAGAACGTGAGTATCTTTATGAAGTCCCTTCAATGTTTCAAGTGTCATCCAAAAGTAGTTGTCATCTAATAATTCCCTACATTTCCCTGTCTTTAATTATTATGCTATACTCTTAGCGATAGAGTGGGAAGTTAACACATGTTGACCAAGTTTTAGAGCTTCGTCTGATCATTCAAGTTGTGTGACGACTTCCGTTCGGGTTTTACTCGTTTTCGTCTGAGGGCGTGTGCCGAGCGTTTATGACGCCGACGTTTGGCATTCTCTTAAAAGCAACATTTTGAAAATTTAAATAATATTACAGTAAAACTTGTAATATAACGACTTGGCCGACACCTCGGTGCAACAACGTCGCTCCAAATGGTTCCCAGCTGTCGTTAAAGCTGTGAAAGCAGCTTGTCGGTGAGGGGGGACTGAAGGGGTCTACTCGCCTTCCTCCCACTCGATTACATTAATGCTTATTTTTGCAATTAAATAAAAATATCGTAAAACGGCTCACAATCTTTACGAGCTGGCGAGCCGCGTTTGCTTTTAACCCTTCAATAGGTGTCAGAAATGTACGTTCCAAGTGCCTAATTAGAAATTCATAAAAAATACGGAGACGCCCGATCGAGAAAAAACTGTAAGAAAACGTGACACTGTAAAAATCTCATAAAATTATTGAAAAATCCTCAATGCTGACAGCAACTGAATTTTTTTTCATTTCTGATACCCTGTAAACATTAAATACATTTGTGAGTTATTACAACGTTTCAAATACACTACTACAGAATATTTGTGATCTAGATAAATCCAGATCTATTCTTGTTGTATTCCAATTTGCCAATCCTTGGCTTCGTTTTTTTATACCAAACTCTGCCAGAGTGCCTTAGACTTTAATCAAGAGTATCTCCTGTCTGAATACTTCACTTTTGTGTCATGTTTTATTGTTATTATTTGCTGTGAATATTCTTAAGTTAAGGCATGAGGTCTATTGCACAATGGGCCATAAATTTAATACACAAATTGTCAATGCACGTTTCGATAATAACCGAGAACTGAATAAAATGCTACGCAGGATGTCGAAATGGCAACGAATCGTGGTGATGGCTTCAAGTGGCTAACAAAGAGAAATAGAGATTGGAATGAGGAAAAGACGGAGGTCGGCTTTTAGTTAATTTTGTTTTGTTTATATTGAGCGAATGTCTTTCGATAAACAACAACAACAAATTGTTTTCATTTGCTGTTATTTTTGTATAATTTTTCAATTGAAGTCACTTTTGTTTATGAGTTGGGGCCTTTTTTTCAGATTTAGTTGTCATTGTTGTTGTTGTTGTTGTTGTTGTTGTTGCATGCCGCGTGAGGTCAGTTTCTGGGAATTGTCAAACAGTTTGTAAGTATGTGTTTGTGTTCATGTATGTATGCATCTATATTTGTAGGGGGTGTCTAGGAAGAACTAGGAAGTCGCCAGCGAAAGTTGTTTGGAATATCAGCGAAAACTTTGAATGAGTTCTGAAATAAACACAATCGACAGCGCTGGCAACTTGGCATATCTTTGCCATTTAACGTTTGAATAAATGAATGAATTTGAATATGAATTTTATGTACACATGGGAAAAACTCTGAGTGAAGTTGTAGAAAGCATATAAATGAACTTATGGGACCAAGTAAAACATAAAATATTAGATATTCTTAATTGAATTCACTTAGTGACAACCATCTTATTATGTACATACAAATAAGTGCGATAGGCAAATTATTATTATACTCTTAAAAAGGCCATTGATAAACAAGTATTGACAGGTACTTTTGATATTTTCTAGTAATAAATTCTTGCTAGGAAGAGAAATTTAAAAATTAATTAGTTCCAATATCCTTATATTATACAATAAAATCTGAAATTTGAAAATTATAATAAACTGAAAGAAACATACGGGATGACAAATGTAATAAAATTATCTAGAACATATATTTAATCTTTCACTTGATATCGATTTTTCTCAATACCAATTTGAATATGAATTTAGTCGTTAAACTCACACAAAGTATACAAAAACCGCAGCAATTCAATTTCCTAATCCGATTGTCATAATATTTTTTACAAACCAAGTAATACTATATGTTATTACTATTCAAATTCTTAAAAAAAAAAGTCCAAAAAAGGCTGTAATCACAATTCACCAGTTAATTAATTAGCTGCCTTCACACAATATTGACCGCCACATTCCGGCAATAAGCTCGGGTTTCTAAAAGTCGACATTAAAATTTAAAAGGCAGCCATGGGATTCTATGGGCCAAAAGAGAAACCCACAAAGAACGGAATCGAGGTAACCAGAGAGTCCGAACAACAGGAATAACAACAATGCAACCGCAAAACATAATATGTAAATATGTAAATGCATTGTGCGGCCATTTTCTCTTTGTAAACTAAACAAATTACAAACTAATTTTCAGACTCAAACACAATACAATACAAGTTAGAATACACAGTTTACGAGTTTTACCAAAAGATATCCTATATATCTGTTCATATATAAGTGGTTGAGTAGCCGCAACTTTCATTACTAATTTTACTGGCTATCTGATTATGATCCAAGTTTGTAAATTATAAATTTTAATTTTTTAATATTTATATGAGCACTAAGGACTTTTGGAATATGTTTTTTAATATTCGCAAAATTGTATGAAAACAGTGGTGATTGATGCTGATCTTAATATACCTCGTTTTATAGATATCACGTGTACAGGGTAGATAAGCCGAATAGCAAAATGTAAATCCAGCTGTGTAGACGACGCCGAAGCGACCGCGTCAACACGCCAACAGCCGCAGTTACAACAGTGCCACGCCCCATAGATCCTCCCGCCCAGTTGTTGTTGCTGTTGCTGTTGCAGTTCATTTATTACATTCCATTTATGCAATTGCGCCAAAAACCATGTTTGCGGTTAATGGAAAAATTATTTATTTAAATAAATTTATTCGACACGGCCAAAGTGCAGAGAGTGCGCTAGAGCGAGACAGCACTCTACTGCCGTGTGCATGCCAAGTTTGGCTAAGTGTATGTGTGTGTGTTGAAATTGTTGCTGACATCAGCGCCCACTAACTGTGGAAGTTAACCTTCCATTTTCGCAAACCCAGTTGTGGTCTATTTGTGCCACGCTTTATTTTTGGTAGCTCCATAGCTGCTCTGCACACATCTATTTCGGTCATTCAATAAAACTTATATAACTTCGAACTACTGAAAAATTGGGTACTGAAATATTGGGTAAGAATATATTTTTTAATCATATTCATAATATCTTGAATTTCTTGACTTGCGGAAAAGTTTTTATATAGTTGGGGCCATGATCGGCATATCTACCTATGTTCCGCTTATTGTTATGAAAAATCTTAATTTTAAAAGTGGAGAAAAAGTAAAAAATTTGTCTGTCTTCAACATCTACTGTAATCTCTGCATAATATCCAAGGAACTTTTAACTAATTGCAAAACTTTTAAGCATTTTCGTCCCATGCATAATTTGTCCACAATCTTCTTTGGGCCATTTAATCATTCCATCAACCAAGGCAACCACAACCAGAGCAACAACAATATCAACTAATGGGGAAAAAAATGGCGGTCGGGCAAAAAGCATAGCATAATTTTGTGCGCATTAATAACAAAATGAAGGGAAATTAATTTGACAGCGGTGGTAGCAGAGAAGGCGACTTAAAACATAATGAAAACATATTATTTGACGTTAATTTTCGGCTGCGACAAGCACATTAAAAATACAAATAAGTAAATGCTAAATATGATGACAATAATCATTAGCATATGGACCCGACGAGATGCTCCTCTTACCCAATCTCAGCTGCCTTCGAACTCAAAGACTCATTACAAATTCCCACAATTATATGCGAGCGCAGAGGAAACGAACATTTTTGGGGAAAACAGCTGTTCTTCCAGGCCACGCCCACAGACAACGCCCACAACGGGGCCTGGCAACCTCAGTTGACCCATTAAAGGCAACGTTGTAGCAAATGAAGAGCTTAGTTTTAATTAAATTCTCAGCGTTGAGTAAGAACTGCTCGCAGATTTATTAGAAAGCGACGACGCTGTCTGGAAGACTCCGACTCCAGACGTCTCCCCCATGATCCCTTCCTTACTCCCGCATAGCTTCTCAGTTGTTGTCATTGTCAACGCCTCTTTGTCAATGTCAATTGTTGTGTTTGGCATCGTTATTCTTCATATGCAGACTGCTTTTTAATGAATTTGTTTGCTCTTGCTCGAAAATATTTTCATTTTCAAGCGTTTTCTTCTTGCAAATTATGAAAAATTGCCAGTTTGTTGACATTTGGCACTTTGGTCAACTGTCCAAGTGATGAAATGGCGTGGGAAAATAACAATAATAATAATAATAATGATATCAACAGGAATTCAAGACACTGACTATCGAGAGAAGCTTGGGAACAGTGACTGATAATGATGGCATATTGGTAATACTATTTCTGAAGCTCGGAAAGCTTTACCACACTTGTCTTAATTATGGCAACGAATTCAATAGTAACAATTAATATTTATAAAGCGACATCTTATAGTAGCATATTATAGAGAAGATGTTAAATAATGTTAACATCAATTAGTTTTAGAAGTAACATTAATTTATGATTACCAAATAAAGCTTCAAATTGTTATGTCAAATATATTCAATTAAAAACAAGTAATTTGCTGAACTAAGTAGTGAATTTTCTAAGCTTTAATTACTTTTATTCAATTGCTTTCTTTAATTAAAATTGTAATAATATAATTGAAGTCTGATATATAGCTCTTTTAGGAAAAGTAACTACATTTCATTTACTTGAGGCAGAAAGTATGTAGCAATCTTGTTGAGGTGGAATAACATTTTGTAAGCTCGTTGGACATTTTGCAGTGCTTCAGTGAAGCAGAAACAATTTGCCCGAATTCAAATTAGTCAAATATTAGAAACTTGCGTTCTACGAGAACATCGCATGTATCCGACTTTTCGAAAATGCAATCTCATGCAATCAGCCAACCGCAAAGCAACAGAAAAATGTGAGGCAACTTTAGCATGCCACACTCACACACACACACACACACATACACAAGCTGAAAGCTGGGCGAGTAAGATGGGGAAATGGAGTGAGGGTTAGACAACAAGTTGCAACTGTCAAAAATGCAGGTCCAACTCTTGGAATGCATTGACATACAAGTATTCATGCACTTGTCGGTTCTTGGCATTTACATTTGACATTTGCATAGCTCACTATGCATTTTTATTGGTTAACCTGGCCCCAGAACAACTCGACTACTCGACTACTCGACTGCTCGACTGCTCGACTGCTCGACTCGACAACTGAATTGGGATCATATGAAAAAGATTCCATTTAACAGCTTAAATTCTGCTGAGAGATTGCAACACAAATGTCAGTCAAATGCTTGCCACTTGGCCACAGAGCTGGGGCATGCCACTTTTTGGTTAGTTCTAATCTGTGATGTATATTGCAGTCCAACAACGAGTACGAATACAAATACGAATACAAATTCGACAACGAATCCAAGTATGTATGAGTCTTGGTCCAGTTGTCGTTCAGCATTTCGAATGAAATTAGTTTTGATTTGCAGCAGAAAAAAAAAGTTTAAGTGTTGCATACTTTGTTGCGGGTTTTCAGCTCACTTTGCGGCTTTTGTCATTTAGCATTGTAAATGAGAAAGGAGACGGGTTGGCCTAATGATCCTGCCACTTGGTTGGCCGTGCAGTGAAAGCATTCCATTCACTTCACAGATGTCAAGTTGAGTATGAAACTGCCGGTCGACACTCGACTTTTTTCTGGCCATGGCCAAATGGCCCTTTGGTATGAGGCCCGCACACAAATACAGACATTTTTCCATAAATATTTAAAGCGAATGCGTTTTCATTCTGCACAACGGTGCAGACACTGCCAAATAAAACAAACTGCCAATGAAAATGTTCTCTCATTCGTTTCGAGCGTATGTGTGTAAAAGTGAAACAATGCGACGGCCGTCATTCGCCATTTTGTCGGCACACGTTGCGTATGAATAATTTATTTAATGAACTTGTAGCTAGCGACTGCTGCTGCTTCTGAATACGAATATGTATACTCGTATACTTGATTACGAATACGAATACGGATACGAATACTCGACAATATCCACAACTTTGTTCGTTTGAGTATCTTTGCCAACGCTTCTGCTGCGGACACGTTATAAAGTACTTTTGTTTTCCTTTTGTTTCGGGGCGATTTGTTGCCGTCGAGCGTTTACGTTTCGATAGTTCTTTTTCTCTTTTAGTTGCCTTTTTCTGACAGCCAAAACTGCAAGTTTCTGTTTGTGTATGTATGCGAGGGACGTTTTTGTAGTTGTAAGTGTTGCATTTAATTTCACTAAAATCTGTCAATTCAGAAATGTTTACGAAAGCTTAAAAAATATTCAATACTAACTTGGACATGTCTAATTTATTAACATATATAAACATATATACTATATATATTGTACTTTGTATATATTTTGATTCCCATCTATTTAATTTTTAGCAAAAGACTTTAATATAATAAGAAAACAGTTTAGTTATTAACACTTAATAAAAGTATGAAAAATTTAAATCATAGTAAAGCTTAATATTCCAACGTGTGAAGCAACACTCGCTTGGAACTCAATATGAGCTCCGAGCATGGCGTTCTGTTTTTCTTATCCAAGTAATTCAAATTACTTATTTATATGTTCATTTGCGAGTTCGCATTCAAAGTTGTAATGTGCAGCACGGACTCGTGGAACCGTTGACTGTTTTGGATTCGGGGTGCCAAATTTATGTGTTACTTAGACCGAGGGTCAAACAGTCAATTTACAGGTATCTAAGCAGACACCCAACCAGATAAGAGGTTAACAACTTAAAAGACATTCGCCATTCCTTCAATTAGCACTGCTGTCATAAGGTAATTGAGCTTTAGATTGCAGTTAACTTGGAGACATTAAAATTGCAACGTCAGTTTGACGCCTGGCTAACGAGGACAATTATGCAAGCAACCGCAGCAACATCAGCAGCAGCAGCAGTGAAAGGAAGCTCAAAGCAATCCACTTAATTTGAAATTTTTCAAATCCTCTTAAGAAAATACAATTGACCGCAGTAAAACACACAAGACCGCAGGAGAAATCCAGGAGACTGTCAGAAGCTGGCAATTTGCATCCGTGGTTCCAATATACAATTCAAAGTGAAATAATAGGCTATCGGAATGTTGGGTGGACAGATGCCACTTGATATGACAGCTGTAGATACTTTTGTATCTACATGTTGTCACATTCAAATATTCAAATATGCTTCACATTGCTGACTCCCCTTCTAAATATTAAATATTCGAATGACATGCTTTGTCTCTGGCATTTGCTTATTTGTACACAAGCTTTGTCCTGTCAAATGTATCTGTAGCTGCAAATGTATCTGCAGCACTTCATTATCATCAATTTTATAGAATTTCTTCACATGTATTTGTATGCATATAAAGTATTTGTAACTGTGTAGCCTGTGCCAATGACAGCCTCAAGTGTCTGGCAATATTTTGTCATATTAAATTTCATTTTGAATAAAAGTCAAGCCTGTCCTTTGGTTAGCTCTGAACGAATGATACTCCAAGGACAATTAATCAAGTGTGCACTGAGAGTTCTTGGCTTGTTTCCATAACTCTCTCAAGCAGCCACTTTTAATCAAAATCAGTTTGTAAATATTTGCAACATACTCGTAGATTTCAGCCTCAAATATTGGTAATAATTCAACCAAATGTGAGATAAATTTATTCCTTTACAGACTGTGAGCGTGTCTCAAAATATTTCACAATCTCTCTTCGACACACTTTAAATATTCAATTCAATGATCTTCAGTTTTATTTCCTTTGAGATTCGTGACTTTTTTGCTTATTGTTCAGTATCTTTTGTCTTTAAGTGCTCCACTTTGGCATTGCCATAAATTGCGAATACCTTTTGTTGTTACTCGGAAATCGCAGAGGCAGATGAGTCAGCAGTCCGGAGACAGGAGGAGGAGGATAAGTCAGGGAAGCGGGCAAGGATCACTTCGAGATTGGGTTTATATAGAGTATATACATATATTTTCCAGACTGTCTTTTGGGTTCATTCACCCACACACTTTATCAATTGATGCACTGCCCCTGATATTTTCACATGCAGCACACAGCAACTAATCATTAAAAATTCATTTTCAATTTCGTTGCAAGTACCACAGCGAGAGAAGCACAAAGAAAGAATGAGAAAAAAAAGTACATATAACAAAGGACAAGCTGGAAAAACAAACTCGTTTCGGTTGTAATTTTCGTTGACGTTTTGTCTTTTGTTGCAAATCAAAAAAAAAATAGATTCAAAAAAAATAAAGAAGAAATTCGCAACAACTTTCCACCATTTTGGACTCTAGACTGTCAACTACAACTAGCTGATGCAGTCACGAGCATGTTGCACGTAGCATCCCCTTCCCTCTTCCCCTTTCTATCCTACCATTCCTCCTGCTGTCTGATATTCTTGACCTGTCAAGTGTCAAACTAAAATTGCTAGGAACTGGCCATGGCACTTGGGATTATGTGATGAAACTCATTCCAGCTAATATTACCCTATGACACTTGATTAAATTGAAGATAATATTTGTGGAAACCTAAAGCATAAACTATCTGATCAATTGAATAAGAGTTTCTATGTTTATTGATTCAGTTTCATCTAATGATCACCTTATTTATAAGTATATTTTTAAAGCATGCACTTTATTAACAAATTAAGAACTTGGTTTAATTTATGATACTTTCGTTAATCATCCTATTGCTAGTCGATTTCTGTTTGTTGTTTAGACACTTCTCTCTCCACACCAACAGCAGCAGATTCCCATCGGAACAACAACAATCGCTTGTCCGTCTGTCCAATTATGACTCGGGGCACAAAGCGAGGAGAAGCGGGGGCAGTTTCTCACAGTGCCACAATGCGGCAATTGTGGAGCCGACTGAGTGTCTCCTACTCATTGAGGACTGTCTTCGTTTCACATCTTTGCTTCGAGCTTCATTTGGAGAATGGCATTTGGAAGTTGGAAGTTTCTTTCGCGTTTTGTCCTTTTGCTAAAAGTAAATATTCGCACGTTTTGCCTTAAATTATTTTTGCTTTTCGTACGTTAAGTGTTGGTCTTCTGCCTGTTTTTTTATTCGTATTCTTTTTTTTTTGTTGACGATGGCTGCGTCTGCGCAGACTTCCCTTGCTGGAAGACTGTTTGATTACGAGGGCGTTGCAGCAGGGCAAGTGGATGGAGTAAAGTAGCAGGGGTCTGGAGTGAGGATCTGGGTCTCGTTATTTCATCAGCATGCAATCAAATGAACGACAGATTCTGCGAAAAAGACAAAAACAACAACAAAAGCAAAAGCAAACAGAGAAGCGGTAAGACGGTGACAGGAAACTGGTTTAATTGGTTGAGAACGTTGCGAATGGGGGAATTGCACTTGCCCAAAGTCAACTGGGGGCTGTTCCCTGACTTTGGGCATTGTCTACAGCTCGCTGGCATTCCAGACTTGCCACTTGCGAGCACTTCATTTGGTAGGCGGTTCCACCCGCGCCGCATAAATCACATGAAAATCGCAGCTCATCGAACTGTGCGCAAGTTCAATTCAATTCAATTAGCAGCATATTTTGCAATGCCCGAGCCATAAGAGATACAATGCTGCCGATACAGATACAGTCCACAGATAGCGGCAATTTATGAGCCCAGGCATTTGCCAGCATGTGGCAAGCTCCCACTCCCCCTTTCCCGTCATGCTTCCCTCTCTACGAGGCATGTTTTGACAGCAAATACAAAAAAAAAGAAGAAATACAAAAAAGAGAGGCACCCGCTGTTCACACTCCATGCCATGCGATCTTGAGATGCCTATGCCAAGAACTGGAGACTCCAAGGGAGGGAAGTGGGAACTGGGGGAACAGCTGCTTGGATCCCGACTCATGTGGCGTCATTGCGTGGCGTCGAAATGATTTAAAAGTTGGCGTGTGTGAAGATTCCGCCACAACAATGTATCGCCTGGACCCCTGAACCCAAACCCAAACCCAAACCCAATCCCCAATATAAATACAAATACAAATGCAAATACAAAATCAAGTCTGCCAATGACTAACTTTATGCCATTGAAGCATCTTCTGACTAATACAAGCAGTAAAGTAATTCTCAAACACCTCAAGGTGCAAAAAATCACAAATTAAGCAATAACTACATTTATATTAAGATGCAATGGTTATATAAAGTTTCGCATAAATAAACTTAGGAAAAAGGGACCTGTGGCTAACTGATTTCTATTTTATTTTTTCTACATTTCTAAAGGCTTTTTATCAAATAAGCTTTCTTATCTTGTATTTTGAAAATATGTTTATTTATTTCATTGAATATATTAATTACATTTATTTACATTCTAGCTTCAATTAACTTCCTGTCAGCCATACAATTGATAGACATTGATCTGTCATGGAATTACGTTCTATACTCAAATTTGATATATTTATATTTTGCTTATTAATTATTCCTGCTGTTAATTAAACAAGTGTTATTTATTTCATATTCTAGTAAAACCAAGTTCATAGCTCTGTCATTTAATTATGGTCTCTTGACCACATAACACTCTGTTATTTCTACTTTGTTTTGTTTGCTCTCCAAAATGCCACACAGATGCCAATTGCTAATTGCTTTCATCTGAAGTTTTTCTATAACGCCTCTACTCGGGATATTTAATCAACCTGCAAAGCAACCGATGCGACTTGGAAGCTTTCACTGCAACCGTCAAATTGCAGACAACAACAAGTACAACAACAACAGCCACTACAATAACAAAAGTAAAAGCAAGAACAGCAACAACTTCATATCATTAATGCAATCAATTTGAGCTCGCACACACACCGACAGATGGCGCCAGCGTCTTCGACGTTTGGCTTCTTACGCTCAATTACCTTGCCCGCATCCTGCCTCTTCCCCTCTTCCCCTGTTCCCCAGTTCCCCTGTTCCCCAGTTCCCCTGTTCACCTGTTCCTCCTGCCTGCTGTTGGCCTCGTCTTGATTGTCTTTTGTTGACGGCATTCAGTCAACCTGCGGTTTCTTTTTCGGTTCCTCACCGCTTGAAAGCTGGCACGCGTTCACCTCATCGATTACTTTGCATTGGAGCCGCCAGCATCTTGTTGTGTTTTGCATGTAAATACTTGTAATTTGTCATTTAACGCAGTTTCCACGCTCCTGCCACTGCCACGCCCCATTGAGCGCCCCTTTCACAACTAGCACATGAAGGATACAATACAGATTAATCGATATAAATCCAATTAAAGTTGCATGTGTAACTTGCTAGCGACTAGGTTATATTATTCTTCAGCTAATCAAAAGACAAGATTCAATTCCATAATAATGCTTTTATGTTTTCAAAAAGCTTTCTTTGTTATCTAATGAAATGAAATTGCCACTTAAGTGTACAATCTAAAACAGATAAATCAATTTAAACTCAATTAAAGTTAAGTTCACAACAATCTGGCGAAAAGGTCTTCTCATTTTAAATAAAAGGATATATTAAATATGAAATACATTTAAATAAAACAATGCACTCACTTCAGATTGGCAAATTCCTCATTTCAAGCAGGATCACAATGAAAAATCTAGACCTAAGCCTTAAATCTAAAGTATGTAAATGTATGTAACTCTTGAATTATGAAT
The DNA here is from genome assembly GCA_951394115.2 of Drosophila phalerata. NCBI lineage: Eukaryota > Metazoa > Arthropoda > Insecta > Diptera > Drosophilidae > Drosophila > Drosophila phalerata. The sequence goes on from OX596008.2 coordinate 15,750,699, forward strand.
CATTCAAAATAATTACAATCAAATAGTGCTTTAATTTACACATTGTTGGAATTTATTAAATTAAATTTTAGTTATATTTCTATGTAGCTATTAGGTTTATCAAAGCAAAAAGATAATATATAAATAATTTGTATTATTTTTGTGTTTGTACAAAAGTTACGTAGTTCCTTTGAGTCAAAGCGTACGGTACAGAAGACATCTCATCTGCAATACATAGTTGCCAAATCCATGTCCAAATCCAAGTTATCCCACATAAAGTCATAGAACAAGTCACCAGCAGCCTTGACTCTCTTGTCGCGAAATCCTCTCGGATGGCTGCACACGTTCGACACCAGTGCCTCCCTCCTGCCCCTTCCTCCCCTCTGGCTTGATGGTCAGCAATCGACGCCTGGTATCGCCACGCAACGTTGCCTACTTGTGGGCGCAGTGACCGATACAAATTCTCGTCGTAATTCTCATGCAATTTAATTTGATTAATGAGGCGCATGAGGCAAGATAGCGTGAGCTGCCTTGCGTCCAATCCAAAAATGATAGCTGAAACTAAAGTTGACTCTTTAAGAAAGTTGACCCAGTTTTTAAAAGACAAGTTCAACAGTTTGTCAATGCTGTGAAGTAAATTTAGTACACTTACCCAGGATATGGTTTTGCAAAATAAATTCTAATTATTTATATTTCAATTTTTATTTTATTTTATTTTATTTCTATGTTGTATTTTATGGTTCTAAAAACAAGTTAATAATTTATTAAACGAGTTTATTAATAAATAAGTGAATTATTTTCATTTTTAAAAGCATTATTTGACCAACTACATATTTATATATACATAGAGGTGGCTGCACTTCAAAGTGCCTGATGATGTTGGAGGTGGTGGCAGTGCCTATTTTTAAGGTGCCCTCTGCTGCTCCAGGCGTCACCCTGGCCAGAAGATCAAAGCAGCCAATTACTCAAATGCCGGCGATGCCAACTCGCTGCCTCTGTTGCACTTTGAAAACTGGCAATGAGCTAGAGAGCCGCAGTGTCAGCGGCAGTCGGTCCTCCGACCCGTCAGCCTGCCCCACAGGTCCATCAAATCAAATTAATTGCCAGTGGAAAGAAGTGCAAGTGGGTGTGGCAGGAAATCGAAGCGGCAGTTGCAGCAAATGCAGCGGATCGCAGATTGCAGATCGCAAAAAGGTGTTAGAAGTCATGTGGAAAGGCCTGAAATGTTGCACGTATACGTCGATCGTTGATTGCAACCAGATCTTTGTTGCCTAATTATGTGGAACCGGCTGCCACATGCTGCATGCTGCATGCTGCCTGCCACACACAATGCCAAACTTCTCGTCACGCGACTTTCAAAATCAATTTCAGTGGACAATAAATAATTTCTTAATAAATTGCACATTCAAAATGCAACTTCCTGCAATTAAAGGCGGCCCGCAACATTGCAACATTGCAACTGGCAACTCGCAACTGGCAACTGGCAACTTTGCAACCGAGTCCAATAAAAAATAATTGAAAATTCAGTCACGTAAACGTTTTTCCAGCCGCCTGCCAGATCGCGACTCATTAATCCACGTTGGCCCCATAATAAAAGCAACGCGCTGTCCCGCTTATCGGACCCTGACAATCATCGGAATGGGGATCGGCTGCAGCTCGGTTAGTTGCCGAGGATCGGCCTGAGATGGCAGAGAGAGAGAGAGAGAGAAGGAGGGGAATGGGAGCTGGGTACATCATATTTGGGTTAAAAAGGCGTGCAGGCAATTTACCATGGAAGATCATCAAGATTACGAGCATGACTTCAACTCCAACTTCAACTCCATCTCCATCTCCGACTCCAACTGCAACTGCGACTGCTTGTTGATGATGCGTTTGATTTGGAAAGGGATGAGGTAGAGTCTGGAAATGTTGCGTTTATTATACTTGCAGGTGGGCGTGGCATCAATGTCGAGCAGAATCGTGTCTGAACGAACTACAAATTGAACTTGCTTCATTTTGCGGCTGCAATTACTATAATCAAATATACAATTCAGATTAAGATTAATATCTGAGAATCATAATATATTTAAATTTGATTAATTTAAATTCTAATTGAAACTTGCATTTATTATTAAACAAGAAATTAATAATTTTGTTTGTTCACAATGACAAAATACACAATTTAAAAATACATCAGTATATACTGACCAAATTTAAAAATAAAAAAATTTACTTTATTGAATTAAAAAACTTAAAACTTTTATTTTTGGAAATATGAAAGAATTGGCCGCTTGTTTAAAAACCAATTTTTAAAGATCTGTAGAAAATGCCTAATAAATGGATTAGTAATTTTATAATTAACGTTATCAATAGAATATCTTTTATAAAACTATTGCTAAACTCAATTGAAATTGGAACCACATTGTGTGTTCGTCTCTTAAAAAATTGAAAGACATAAATGTTTCCCCCAGATAACTGCGCTTCTAGCTGTTTTCGCCCCAGTTCTTCCAGTTTTTTCTTTCTCTCATAATTTTTCTGTTTTTTGCGTATTTCAATCAAAATCAAGTGCAGACATTGTCTGAAACCAAAAACTTGCATGAGAATTACACGCACAAAACACACAAACTAATTTTCCAACAAATTAGCCCCGCAAGTAGATGCCATCCCCGCACCCCTCTGTGCCCCCTGTGCCACCCCCTTTCATCATTGCCCAACCCCCTACTGTTCATAATTTATTTGCCGTTCGCTTTTTTCCTGCGCTTTGGATTTTTTTATTGTCCAGCGCAATTCGTGTGCGTAATTTTCTCTGTTAAGTTAGCTTTTTCCATGGGAAAACTTTGCTTTGAACATGGCAGTTGAAATACTGAGGATGGAGAGAATGGTTAGTCGTGTATTTTGGTACTTGGGTGGTTGGGTGGTTGGTGTGGTGCGGTGAGGGGATGGCGGGAGTGGTGAGCTTGATTTTGGCGTATGATAATTGACCGAGCGAGCGGTTCGTCGTCTGTGCGCAAATGTGCGTGAACCATGCGTTGCGTTTCTTTTAGTGGACGACGCTGCCAGATCCTGATCCGAAACTGTTGGGACTGACGGGGCTGACGGGACCGTAGGGCTGCATTTGATATGAGCACACACACACACGTTTTCCAGGGGTATGCATCGCTGCCAAGGAGACGCAGCTCCCATAGTATTTGCAGTCGGGTCACGTGACCTTAATTAGCCAAACAAAAAAAAGAAAGAAAAGCCAACGCGAGTTGGAAAAGCATCTGTCGAATTGCCTTTGCCGTGGTAATTGTGCGTAACATGTGAAGAGTTGGACTTGAAGCGACTGCAAGCTGCCTTTGTGATGTGGTCTGGAGAAACCACTACAATAGAGCAGTACCTAGAGCCGTTATTTGCCTTTAAAATGGATAAGCATACACCGAAAGAAATAGTTATACCAGATCGTTTCAGAAATTGCTTGCTGATCCTTCATATACTTCAAATCTTGCGCTGAACTTAATACAGATTTCATTCACAATACAAGATTTGTATGTCCATTTTATCTATGGACCATGTTTGGAAAATATAATGCACGCCTATTATGGTACAAAACTTTAATATTTTAAGAGCTCATAGAACTCTGAATAAGATTTCGTTAATTAATATATTTTTAATTACTTTGAAAAAATTTTGAATAATTCTTTAATAATTCCCTTGATTTTATTTCAATCACAAAAAAAAATTTCATAAAATGATCACTTAATTTAATGCAAGTAAATCGTAATTTTTTCTTTTTGAGTGTATTTGTTAAAGTTTGTGGAGATGCGAATATTCTTGGAACTTGAATTGCCTTCAATTACTTTTGACTTTTAAATCACTCGCCACAATGACAATGACAATCATTTAATTGAGTTGCATTGTAATGACTCTTAGTACACTGTACTATTTACTGAACTTATTGTACTCACTGTACCGCAGCACAGTTCAAAAAGCCTTTCAGCCAAAGCGCAATAAATTTCAATTATTTACTTGAATGCGCATTAAAATGAATTGTCCGCCAGTCGCGTGTTATTGTATTTTGTGTAGTGCAGTGTAAGACTCTTAATGAATATTGCGACAGTGTCTGCTAAAAAGCAACTTACTATTTAAATTCCCTTTTAAGCCTGAAAGTTGAAAAGGCTCTTTTTATATTAATAGATAAATGTATTCTAGATCATTATTTGCTTTGATAATTAATATTTCAATTCTTTTAGTTCAAGGTAATATTATTTTTTTTAACTATGGATTTCTTACCTTCAGAAGATTTCATTTAATTTAAAGCACTTGCTCAGCGATTACTTTGCACATACACCAACAATGGAAGATGTGTGAGCTGTTGCGTAATTCCAGGGACATGAAAATGGATTTACGCTTAATCACACACGAAGGATGCATATTTCACCGGTTACCTTGTTACCTTCTATCCACCCAACTCAGTGTTTACCTCGCTGTTCGGATCTCTGTTCGGGATGCTCATTCGCATGCACATTTTGTTCATTAGAAGCTCGCTGCTTAACCTTTGCTTAGCACAGAGTCACATCCACATCCTCAACCTCATCCCCATACTCAGTCCCTCTCCACATCTTCTCGACTCCTCCCTTGATCCCCTGCACTGGCAGTCGTTGTTGCCCTTGTAGCGTTTTCAGTTCATTTAGCTGGTCGAGTTCTTTTTTTCACAATTCGGGGTTTTCTTTCTCACTGCACGGACAAAAGAACCGCCTGCTGTGAGCAGCTTTAGTCGGGCTTGTGGCACTTGGAGCTTTTACATGTGTAGAGGTAGCAAGAGGAAGAGAGAACGAGAGAGAGTAAAAGAAAGATATACATGTGTGTGTGTGTACAGCTCCCATTAGCCAAAAGGATTTATATTACAAGCGCACACATAAAAAGCACCGCAGGATATTTTGTTTTATGTGAATTTAATTGTAGTTTTAATCCAAAGGTAGCACAATAACTCTCACTCACTCTATCTGCTCTCACACTTACTTATCTTGGCTCAGCGTGTGTTATTTTATATTAATAGCATTACATTTTAAATAATTAAATAAAAATGTCGGTTACTTGATTTTTTTCCGCTATATGCTTATCGATTTTGACCGAGTCAAGTGTACAAATCAACCAGCGAATATCCCAACGTTATACCAACTTTTAAATGAATTATCAGAGATCTTCCACAGATCAAAGCATAATTCAGTAAGCCAACAAAATGCATTGAAGTTTTACTCTCCTGTTCACAACTTTTTCACTCTTGAGTACTTTGTATTAGTATTATCAAGTTGATGGGCTATCAAAATTCTTTAGACTGGAGACAGACCAGCGTACCCTAAAAACTTGAAGTAGACTACAGTTTATATATCTTTAAATTATTTAATACTATGTAACCAATCAATTATATATGCCAACAAATTTCTAATACCCTGTAATTTAAGTAGAGCATCTAACAGGCTTAGTAAACTTGCAACTTCAAATGCTTAAAAGATTTGGCCAACAGGCAGGAAAAACTTAAAAATGCCTAAATAAAATAAGAGAAAAGTGAAGAAAAACTTGGCCAAGTTTGAAGTAGAAATATCAACGGAAATATGGCAAACAGAAACCTCACTCACACAAACACAACCACACGAAATACACACAAACACAGATACAGATATCCATACTAAAAGAAAAACAGGCTCAAAGTGCGCACATCCTGTTTAGCCGGATTTTTGTAATGTGCTTTTCTAGTGTTACTTTGGATGTTGTAGCCAACACACACACACACACACACTCACACACATACAGGCAAACAAAGTAAAATCTGGAAGGAACAGAGCATACTGCTCCGGGGACGGCTCACCAGGTCCCCCTAGCAGCACACACTACTGGCGCTGGCCAAGGAGGAACCGGCGAGACATCCAAGGAGGAGGTAAAACGAGCTGAAGCTGAACTCCTGTCTTCATTTGCGCTGCGCACGAGGATGGCGCGATCGCCGCCAGATGGTCCAGCATCGGCACCGCCCACAACAACAGAGGCAGTGTTCCATTTTGGAGCTGCAACAAACGTGGATACGCCCAAAAGGGGCAGAGACGCCTCTAGTCCCGAGAATGGTACGGAAGCGGCCTCGAAGAAAACCAAGACGCAAAGGAGTCTCGTAGCAGTAACAGACGAGCTAGGGGAACTCATCGAGGAGATGATCCACACCTACCGACCCAAGGCAGCACGTCATATAACACAAGCTAGTCGTGACGTATTTGCGCGGATGAAGGAGCTCCTATCAGATGTTCGCTCCAGACTCCCCGAGAAGATTCTCAAAGTTGATGGACAGCCCGAGAACAGCTCTAAAGCCCCAGGGAGCGAGTCGGAACTTACCGAACTGAGTGGTCAACCAGAAACATGTCCCGGAGCGGTTGATAGCGCGGCCCGCGGGCGTTCTAAAAACACGGCCACCCAGACGTCGCCACCAGGAAGGCCCCCAGCGACAGCTGTACCCCACTCTCGCCACATCAGTAGCGGAACTAAAACAGCGTCAGCAGACCATGGCACCAAGGAGTGTGCCAATACCACAAGCGAGGCGCATACCGAGCGACGCAGTAATAAGCTACAGAAGAGAAAACCGCGCGCGGATGTAATTTTCATCCAACCTGAAGCCGGAAAGTCATATAGTGACATTCTGCGCTTGGTCACTAGGAGGGAGGATGGCAAGCTCCAGAGTATAGGCGAGCATGTAAAAAGGGTTCGCAAAGCAGCAGGAAATGGCCTAGTTCTCGAAATGGATGGAAATTGCAAAGCTGAGCTGAAGCAGATGAAAGTCGACATCGGAGAAGCACTGGGACCGCAGGCGAAAGTCAGGACTATTTCCCAGGAAACTTCGCTGGAAATCAGAGACATTGATTGCCTGGCTACAAGGGAGGATGTCCTCGCAGCACTAGCGCCCTTCGCGGATCCGCCGCTGGACGAAACGGTTATAAAGACACTTCGACCTGGATACGAAAGCTCGCAAGTAGCTGTGATCAGCATCCCAGTAGCGACCGCCAACCGAGTTTTGAAAGAGGGGAAGCTTAAAATTGGATGGACGAGGTGCAGAGTGAGGGAGAGGACGCCCAGGAAGAGATGCTACAGGTGCCTTGAGTTTGGCCACATTGCTGCCATGTGCAAGAGCGTCGTAAACCGCACGGGTTGTTGTCTTCGATGCGGACAAGAGGGTCATAAAGCAGCGTCTTGCAACATGGAGCCTAGGTGTTTCATCTGCGCCGCGGCAAATATGAAGGACATCAAGCATCACGCTGGCAGTATACGGTGTCCCTCATCAAAATGTTAAAGATCCTACAGCTTAACCTGAACCACTGTGCTGCCGCCCAAGACCTGCTCAAGCAAACAGTCCGAGAACTGTCGGTGGAGGTAGCGATGCTGAGCGAGCCGTATAAGACTATACACGGTCCGAACTACACGGCGGACTCAAACGGCAAGGCTGCAATCTGGGTATGCGGATCCCAACAATACCTCCTGGAGTCGCAACGCTCATCCCGTGGCTACGTGCGAGCGAAACTGGGCGAGCTATGGCTATATAGCTGCTACCTCGCACCCAGTCTTCAGCTGTCGGAGTACATCGCTATCCTCGATGACCTAGCTGACGACGTGAGAGGAAAACCGCAGGTCGTCATAGCCGGCGATTTCAACGCATGGGCAGAGGAATGGGGCAGCACCACTACAAACTCCAGAGGGCAGGCTGTGCTGGAATCGTTTGCCTCGCTGGACGTCGCTCTGCTTAACAGCGGAAGGCACCACACTTTTAGCAGAGCCGGTGTGGGATCCATAATCGATCTCACATTCGTGAGCTGCTCGCTATGGAACAACTCCCGTTGGTCCGTCAGTGAGGCATACACAGCCAGCGATCATAACGCTATACTCCTGGAGCTTCATCGCCGACCTACACCACCAGTAAGAACGACGCCGGTAGAGAAGGCCTATAGGGCGGACACGCTTAATCCCGAGGTATTCGCCGAGACGTTCTCTGTCCCCGGCCAAGGCTCAAATGCTGAACAGAGCGCTGTCCTATTAATGCAGGCCATCACTGGAGCATGTGATGCGAGTATGCGGCAACGTCGAGGTTTTAAACGGCATCACCAGCCCGTCTACTGGTGGAACGACGACATCGCTGAGGCAAGACGCAGGTGCATCAGCGCAAGACGACTCCTGCAGCGTTCCCGAGGGAGGATAGATTTCGAGGAAAAAAGGTTGGAGTATGGGATAAGGCGACGAGTGCTGAAAAAAGCTATTCGGCAAAGTAAATTGAATCGATTCCTGGAGCTATGCGACGAGGCGGAGAACGACACCTGGGGTCTGGCCTACAAGCTCGCGCTAAAGAAGCTCAGAGTGCTCAAAAATACGGCCCCCAAGGACGAACAGAGGATGAAAGAGATAGTGGTAGCCCTCTTTCCGGGCACCCCGGATCCCCTCCCGCTGGAGCCACCACCCACGCCGCAACTTTTTCCCGAAGCCCCAGCGGTGACTGTGGAGGAAACTCTACGAGCGGCGAGCATCATCCGAGACTCCAAAGCTCCAGGACCGGATGCGATCCCCAACAGAGCCCTGAAGCTGGCGTTAATGCTACGACCAGATTGCTTTGCGAAGGTGTTTGGGCAGTGCATCAGCCAAGGAACCTTCCCCAGCGCCTGGAAAGTCCAAAATCTGGTGCTTATCCCGAAACCCAATAAGCCCGTGGAGTCGCCATCCTCGTACCGACCAATCAGTCTTTTAGACACGGTCGGGAAGGTCCTAGAGAGGCTAGTCTGCAATAGACTAGAGGACACTATACAACAAGCAGGAGACCTGTCGCCCCTACAGTTTGGCTTTCGTAAAGCACGCTCAACAGTGGACGCAATCGCTCTGGTCACCGGCATAGCGCGAAATGCAATCGAAGGCAGCAGATGGCGAGGAGGCAGTAAGGAGTACTGTCTAGTTGTTACGCTAGACATCAAGAACGCATTCAACTCGGCGAACTGGAACTGCATTCTCGAGTCGCTACGTCGGTTTCATACCCCGAGCTACCTTATGGGCATCATCGGGGACTACTTTCGAGACCGCACCCTCAACTATCACACGGATGCAGGAAGGCGGACCTTTAGAGTATTTGGTGGAGTTCCACAGGGCTCGGTGCTCGGTCCATTGCTTTGGAATGCGATGTACGACGGCGTCCTCAGACTTCAGCTACCAGACAACTCTACCATCGTGGGCTTCGCCGATGACGTTGCTCTGGTCGTTACTGCCAAGCAAATACACGACGCTGAGTTACTCTGCAGCGCAGCTGCAGCGACCGTCAGGGACTGGCTAAACTCAGTTGGACTACAACTTGCTGAACACAAAACCGAAGCGGTTCTTATTAGCAGCCGGAAAGTAGTGGAGGTAGCGCACATCAACCTTGGCACATCCAGCATAACATCGACTAGAGCCATCAGGTACCTCGGGGTCCTACTAGATACGAGGCTGTGCTACAGAGAGCACTTGGAGCACGCTGGCAGGAAAGCAGCAGAAATCGGTCAAGCTCTAAACCGCATAATGCTGAACACTCGCGGTCCCAAACAAGGCCGCAGACTGCTTCTCCAGAATGTGGTCAAAGCCACAATGCTGTACGGAGCCCCGGTCTGGGCGCACGCCATGCAGGTTAAAACATACAGAAGAGGTATGCAGTCGACCTACAGACTCGGAGCACTCAGAGTCTGTAGCGGATTTCGGACCGTCTCCGATGATGCAGCCTTAGTCATCGCGGGTATGGTGCCGATCGACCTGTTGGCTACGGAGAGTGAAGCCATACACATGGAGAAGCGCAGAGACCATCCTGCACCAAATCGCCAGATAGCAACGGCGGCAAGAGAGGCGAGCATGAGGGAGTGGCAAGCTAGATGGGACGCGTCGACGAAAGGTCGCTGGACACACCGTCTCATCAGCGACTTAAGGAAATGGCTCAACCGAAAATCCGGCTACGTAAATTTCCACCTGACTCAGATTCTGAGCGGCCACGGGTGTTTTCGGAGTTATCTGCACAGGCTTGGGCATGAAAGAGACCCTTACTGCCTATGGTGCTATCCTGAGGTGGAAGAGACAGCGGAGCACATTCTACTGACCTGTCGACGTTTCAGCAGAGAAAGAGACGAGCTGGAAGCGACTATCGGCGACCACGTGACAGCGAACAACCTAATAAACCATATGGTGGAAAGGGAGGATTGTTGGTCCGCAGTGTGTACGTTCGCCTTTAAAACGACGACAGCTCTTCGCCACCTTGAGAGGGAACGCAGACGTAACGCAGACGACAGTGGGGCTTAAAAATCTGCCCGCCTTGGATCTTGCGAAGCAATGCCTCGCGGTAATACCGTGAGATCACAGGGCCCACCTACCATTTTCTACTCTCTTCTTTTTCTGTTTTTCCATTTTACTCATTCTATGTATCCTAAATTATTGTTAACGAAATAAAAAAAAAAAAAAAAAAAAAAAAAAAAAAAAAAAAAAAACACACATACAGGCATTCACGCAGCCCACAAAAAGGGACAATTTGTTTAAAGGTAACGGAAAGTTTTGGCGCTCTCATTTTCCTTCTATTTTTTCTTGTTGCTGCAGAGAAAAGTGGGGCGAAGGGAAACTTGAAATACTTTGCATAAACTTGAACGGGAAAAGTTGAAAATGTTTGTTGTACTCCATATGAAAATAGCAACAACAGCAAACGGCAAACAACAAAGATAAAGTTCAAAGGAAATGTGGCACAGGAAACGCAGCAAAAGATATACAAAGAGAAAAATATGAGAGGAGACAAAAGGGAAGAACAAAATAAATATATATAAATTTATAAATAACAAAATATTAAGAAAGTTATTTCAGCAAAATGAAAGTTTTCCTCTGAAATTGTTGTTGTTGTTGCTCGTGAGTGTGTGGTTGTGTGTAAACACATGGTATAAGCTCCTCCAATGTCCTCCTCCACTGACATGCTCAGGTATTTTATAACTTAAATCTTACTTATTTATTTCCTTATTCTTGCTCTTTTTATGAGTTGTATATAATTTTATTTTGATGTAAAGAAAACTTTTTGTGAGCCGCATTTGAAAATTATAAACATTTTTCAGCTAATAAAAACAAACGATAAGACTTTCATACAAAATAAATAAATTTAGAAACTGTCAGAAAAATGAAACTAAATTCGCACCCATTAAAAATTTCAATCAAAAATAAGAGAATGAGAGAAAATATAAAGATATATATTTAAAAAAAAGTGATTCGCTTATTTACACAAATAAAAAATGGAATGGCAAAAAAGTATTGCTTTATTCTGCTATTACTTTCATTCTTTTGCTTTAAACTTATTCAAATATTTATTAATTTTAATTTCTTATGTTTCTTTAATTATAATTAGAAACATAAAATTTAATTTAACATTAAATTTAACACATAATATTAACGAATATACAAATAAGTACATTAAAAATGTACGAATGCTCGCAAGAGAATTAAGCTAAAATGAATCATAAATAAAAACACAAATAAAATGAAAATCAAATGGTAGAGCCAATCTGTAAATTTTCTTTTATTTTGTTAGTCATTTTATTTTGTTATTGTTGATTGTTTGTTTATGTGCTGCTCTGTTGTTTGTTTCTGTTTGGCAGCCACAGCTAAAAAACATTTGCATAATTTAAGGCGTCATTTTGGTGCGTTGCTTTAAATTGATATTACAAGAGCAATTTGTGTTTGCCCCCCCCCCCCCCCCCCCCCTTGCCACAGTCACTCTCCCTTTCTCCCTGTCTGTGTGTGGAATGGGATTTAAGTACATGGAAAAACTGTGCCATGGCAACATTTTTCTCGCCTGCGCTTAGCTTCGTTTCGCTTGTTCAGGCAGCCGACAAGGCGTGTTCATTCATTTCCTGTTGCGCCTTAAGTTATGCAAAGCTTATGGCAAAGTGAACAAGCACTAAGTGAGTGGGTGGATGAGCAGCAGCATCAGCAGCAGGACGACAACTACTGCGACTCCCATGGAAATGAGCCAAGTGCTGGGACTATTTGTAAAGCAGTACATGGTATCGCCAGATAAGAGCACAATGCAATCACATCCTCTGAATAAGTAGACCAAAAGGGGGTGAATAACACTGGAAAGCTAAATCAAAGTTCAGTTTCTCTATTCATATAAGCATATAAATAAACCGTTCCAATATGCACAAAACTGGAATGCAATTGGATGCACTATAAAAAACCAAAATAAAGAATTGAATATTCGATTCTTCTTTGATAAAAAATTAACAAGGGTTAATTGAACTTAAAAATTTATAAAGATATTGAGAAGGAAGAGTTTAAAATATGCAATATTTGGGCATTTAAATGAAGTCTGGTGGTCTCTTCCTCATTATTAACATACCAGAATCATGCTGCACTCACATACCATACTTCCAGTTGCACTTTCAGATACAGATACTTCATCTTTTGCTCGGTTGCTGTTGACATCTGTTAAATGCCGACGACGACGACGACGACGACGGCTTTTTATAGCAATTAAAGCCTGCAATTTGAGCAGCGGCTGCGGCGCTTGTGATTACATGAAAATACATGAAAATTAATGCTGGCGTTGATTTGTGAGACAGACCCCCGTACCCATTTCCCAGCCCCGCCCACACTTTTCCCAGGCGTGCACTTGTGCTACATGTTGCATGTTGCATGCTTAACATAATTGAAAGCAGATGTTCTACTTTAATGACACTAAAATTGCAGAAATAAAACACTTTAAAGAGAGGACCATGTTCTAGCCATAATTGCGATTGCGCTGTGCCATTGGATGCTCTTCGTTCAGCGGCTGTTGACCATCCAATCCCCTGTAATGAAAGTTAAAGATGTGAAATTCAGAAAGCATTCACTGCTCAAAGTGCAAACTCACATGTTCAACATTTGTTCAATAAGATAGGCTTCGCGCAAATACAGTCGCCCCTGAAAGTCGTTGGCCACATCATTGCTGCCACGGCGTTTACAGTGCTGACATTTGCCGGTGTACGGCGGCTCGCCAGCTTGACGAAGCGCCGGCACCGGATTGGGTCGATCCAGTAGCTTGCGATGACGCTGCACCAGATCCTGCTGCTCCTGCTCATCCACATAGCGATCGAACTTGGGCGTCTGGGCGTACTTGTCCATGCCACGTCGCAGTCCTTGAGACGAGGAGTGAAACATCTTGTTGAGAGGCACACAGGCGTCCTTCAGATTATCAGCTGCCCGCTGCTCGGCGACATTCGAGTGCTTGCGACCCCTCTTCAAGCGGGCACCCATGTCCGACATGTTGGAGATGCCCAAGTGGGCGACCAGCTTATCCCCATCCTCGCCCATCTCATCCACCAGACTGGGGAAGCGATCGCGCTGGCAAGGAGCGTGGAAATAGGGTCCTTTATGACCCCAAATATGATTCATTCTTTAAGAATCTTTTCTAAATTTTATCAAATAAATATCACAATTTTATGGATAATTATGTGTGTATTTTTTGAGCCTTCCGATGTAATCGAATGAAATGACATTTTGAAAACAAACAATGCCAACTCGATGGCTTTAAAGTCTTTGCTATATAGTATTTATTTTTCTTAAAAGTTAATAGCAGATAATAAATGAGAGAATTATAGAATAACATTTTTCGAAAAAAAAATCAAGGTGCACAATTACAATGTTTAATGTTTATAAATAAACATTTACAAAAATATCAAAAACCAGAAGTGTAAGCTACCTAGTAAACTAAAACCTCAGTTGATTGATACATATCTGTAAATAGCTTAAAAAACGTAATTAAAAAGATAAAAAGGAACAAATTTGAATAAAATTCCCTTGATAATTTCATTTTACAGACATTTTATCTAAACTGGAAATTAAAATCCATTAAAACGAAAGCCATAACAATAACTCAAAAGTCAACAAGAAAGAAAAAGTGTGAGACAGAAAAAATAAATAAATCGTAACACCCTCGAAATACTCGCAAAATGTGCTATTGTAATATTGTTGATTAACTTTCCGCGAAATCACAATAAATGTAATTATTTTGATTACAATTCTAATGTAAGTGGATTGTGGAAGAGCCGAATAGAATTGAAGACAGAGGGACCGACATATGTCTAGGTCTATATATAAACAAGTCTGAAATGAGGCATACAAAAATTCCAAATGGGCGTAACACACACACAGGCACACACCCATACACACATACACAACACATCAACATTAAAAATGTATTTTAATGTGTCGCCCGTTTTGTCATTTGTTTACCTTGCCGCCATTTTGGCTGCCTGTTGTCATTTTTAATGTCTTTCATTTGGCACAATGAGGCATTGTGGGCGTGACTTAAGGCCATGCCCCTTTCCCCCCACCTGTCAGGGCCAAGCAAACAAACCAAACAAACCATTAGGGCCATTTCATAGCGTTTGTAAATCATAAAATCCTGTCAAATTCCTGAACACCTCACTGCCAAGTTGAACCCCCATTCGACTCGCTATCCGAGCACATTTTGCATTCCACATTGTTGTTAACTTTGGCTTTGACTTTCAGCTAATTACTTGTGATTTAATTTGAATTTGTAATTAGCCAGCAAAATGCCATTTTTGTGACAGTTTTGACAGGCAGCCAGCCGAGACCTGAGAACTGAGAGCTGAGAGCTGAGAACTGAGGTGTGAGCTTGTCTCATATGTTGGATTAACGCGCCAAAGTTTTTAATTAGACAACCAGCAAGTGAAAGGCGAAGCTAAAAGGCCCAGTTCTGGTACTGCCAACTCGTTGTCAACTCGTTACAATAATGAATTATCTGCCAGAACTTCAGTGAGAAAAATATTTGCGAAAATTAAGTTTCAATACAAGCTAAAATATTTTGAATGACATTAAGACTAAGAGAAAAATAAAATATAAATCAAAATGGTGCAAATCAAATAAATTTGGTCAAATAATATTGTATTAGGAATATGTTTCGAGTTTAATTTTCTATTAATAAATAATAATTAAAATCTGGAATTTAATAGTGGTAATTATAAAATATGCTGAGACTTTAACTTGTATTTCAACTTACTTTTATTTATTTTATATCAAGTGCATCGATGCTACGGAAGCTTGATTAACTGATAGAAATTAATTGCATAACGCTGCCAGCTTTCGCTGATTGACAAACGGAACTGCCAACTGCATACCAAGAACTTAGACTCAAGATAAATTTGACATCAGCCACATAAAAAGTCAAAGAGAAATCACTTAAAATCATTCGGTCGGTGCATCAAAAGCACAGCACGAAGCCATCAACAAGCTACCCATCCCACCTGTCCATCTACCCACCTGTCCATCTGCCCATCTGCCCAGCTGCCCAGCTGCCCATCTGCCACACCCACATCATCAAGTCAAGTCTAGCAAATGGCTGCGAGCGGGAAGCTGGATAGCGTGCTATCTAAAGCTGTTGATAAAGCGCACATTAAAATATATACGTATCTAAGTATCTCAAAGATACGACGACGCGTTGTCCGCACAGGTGAGGAGCGTCCTTCACTTGCTGCTGGATCTCAAACTGAGAGCTGAGCTGGGATGGGCGCATTCAAATGAAAACCGTGAGAATCAAAGCAGAATCCAAGTGGAGCGTAAAGCTTTCAGTGCCTGGATTGGAGTAGAACCGACTGACTGTTCAAAATCTAAAACTGTCGGAACGATTGTCCAGAGGGTCGCTTCCCCTTCCCCACCCCCTTCCTCTTCCACTTTCCCTCCCTTTCCTCGCATCTCTTCATACTACATAAAAAGTTGGGTTTCGTTTTCGCATTCTTTTCGCCTTTACGTTTCATTTATTACGCACAGATTTTTTTTCATTTCTGTTATTTTTTTTCGTAAATTAAGAATTTCTTTGCAGCTTTTTAGAGCTTCTCAATGACTTGAAGCCACGTCCCGACCATCCCGTCGAGGAGTCTTTTAACTGACTGTTGGCGTTATAAAAGCCCAACGCTTCATTGCACAAACATAGTGGCAACATCGCAGGCTGCCATTTCTAAAGGCCTGTTGTTTACTGTAGCTACGGAGCGAGGGGAGTATTCCAAACCGTTCTCTACCACTTAACAGAGCACACAACTTGGCTTGCGGTCGACTCCCCAAACCAGACTCTCTACACCTTCCACACTACTACAGTCGACACTCTAAAATCTAGCTCAAAGAGCTCCTCGGAGCGATATCATTTCTGCACACGTGAGCATTAAGTGTGGAGGGTAGAGGATGGAGGATGGAGGGTGGAGGGTTGCGGTGCGTGTTGCTTTCATAAAGTCTCAAAATGAAATTAATTAAAACAATATAAACAATAGAGCAGAGACATGCGTGCACCTAGACGTACAGTGAACTCAACCTATGGAAGGCTTAAACTTTAAAATTATGTGCCAAACAGCAGAATTTACATATAAATAGCCAAAAAATTAAATTAAAACTAAATTATATTAAAGAAAAATTCAAATTCATTTTAAATATATTTTTTTTAAATACACTTGAAAATTTATTATTACATTTTGCAGAAATATTTATTTGGAATTTAACAAATTTTAAAATGTTATCAATATAAAATTAAATTCAAAGAAACATATTAATAACAATTAAAGTAATGAATGATATAGTATATTATCTATTTTATTCAGCATTCACTTTAACCGTATAGCCACACAATTGAAAATACCCCAAGATACACACACACAAACAGGTATTCATACATGTACCTATCTAAAGCTTTTTGTAGTTTTACGAGTGACACAACCCATTCATATCATTCATTCATATGCTCGTACTCGTATGAATACTTCCACAAACAGCTCACAATTTAAGCTTATTGTTTACATAGGGCAACAGCAAATAAAATGCACTGGAAATCTGTGGAAAAACCTCGTCGAAAAATAGAAAACTGCCGACATGAATGTGAGAAGAGTGCAATGTAAAAGTAAATCAAAGTAAATAAAATAAGCAAATTATGAAAAGCAAAAAATACCAAAAAAAAAAAGGGAGGAAAGCTGGCAAATAAATTCATCTTGCGTCTGTGTTGCACAGGGAGACAGAGAGAGGGAGAGAGTTGAAGCAAGGAGTCGCCCAAGATTGGACATTGATAGCGTACGTGGTCAGACATATGAAGATGCTGAGACTCGAATGGAGAAGAGGAGCAGCCAGTGGATGCCACAAAATGTGGCAGGGTAAACATGTTTAAAATATTTATGTGCCCATCTCTGAGCGAATAGTTTTTTTTCTTTTTGCTACGGCATCTCAACTATTATTGTGGCGGCACTTTGTCTTTGGCCTGACAAAAGCCCCGCCCCTTCCCGAATTTTAACTTCCGCCCACCTGGCATTGTCTTGTGGCAACGTTAGAGTCGCATGTGGCGGCAACACACGTTTTGGCAATGAACAGGGAAAGGCACGTGTGTTTATTTTTATTTGTGGCAATGGCAAAAAGGTAACACAAAGACGCTAAGGAAAGTGAGAGAGATGGAGATAGCGCAAATGTGTTTTAGCACAAAGAGAAAGAGAAGTAATAACATGATTGTCTTTTTGGCTGCTTTTGCTGAAAATTTATGTTACAAGCTGCTCATAAATGTCAACATATCCGCAGTGCTCAACTCGGCTGATTGAAATTTTCATTACTCACTTTTGAAAGGGTTGAAGACAAGCAAAGGAAAACTGGGAAAAACTTGTATCATACAAGTTAAACACAATGTATGTGAAGAGCTACATTGGGAATTATTTGATATATTATTTATTATTCGAATTATTTGATATATTATTTATAATAAAAAAATTACATGTTGCATAAATAGTTATTAAAAATTAATTGATTTTTAAAATTTAATAGAAAAAATTTGAATTTTATTATAACTAAAACTTAATTTACTCTTCTATGGTTTACTATTTGAACAAAAAATAATTATAATAAAAGAAACCAGACGAAATCTCTTTAATTTGCAAAATTAAATATTGAGTTAAAATTTCAGGCTTAACACAATATAAATTGATTTTAATTGAGTGTTCTGAAGAAATTGGAAAGAAAGATGGAAAATATTTAATTAAATCTTAGCAAGTCGCAAAAAGCCTAACGAATTGCCAGTTTTTATATGAGAACACTTATGCAAGTATAAGTTTGAGGCAATTTCTTTTGTTTGCTGTACAAACATTTACTCGGGTTTCACATTCTAATTCTAATTCTTTTCCTTGGAGACCTGTCACATCAAATGCAAAGTAAACAGCATCATTAAAAGCTGAGCACCTGAGAGGACAGTAGAATGAGAGAGGCAGAGACTCGGTTGGGGCTATTAAGAACGTTGCCACTTCATTCAAATTAAGCATACGCCGTGTGGAACGGCTTGGCCACAGTGCACCACCACCAACACCAACACCACCACAGCCTACGTAAGGGAGACCACAAAAGACAACGTTGCCTTTTCGCTCACTGTTCAAATGTTAATCGCATTTCTTGGTTTCGCCTCCACTCGACCGTCTTCCTCCATGTCCTTCGAGTTCGACATCCGACCAGGGGCAGGGTGGGGGGGGGCTGGGTGAAGGCAAACCCAAGGGCTATGGCAATGGTAAAAAAGGGTTTTCTTTGTCCTTTTGCCTTCGCTGCGTCCCGCACGTCAGTCACTCATTTGTTTTGTCTTCTGTGCGCTGCGTTGCCCACAAAATGAAAATGGAAATTGGTTTTCTTGGTTTCTCGCTGTCCTCGACCAGCAGTAGCAACAGCAACAGCAACAACAACATTAATTTAAAATGTAAATAAAGTGACAAATTACCTGAATTAGTGACACAGCGTTCATCGCATTTTCGCGCTGACTGCTTTTTTCCTCCCCTTTCCCTGCCTTTCATTCCCTTACCCATTTCACATTCTCTCTTTCACTTATTTTTTGCTCTTGTTTATTTGCATTGTTTTTATTTATAAATGAACAATGTTTACTGTTGTTGTACTGACTGCCAATGCCGTTGACAATGTTTAGTCCCGCAGATTGAAATGTGAGCTAATTGCATTAAAGCTGAGAAGACCTGAGTTAAATAAAAATTATTCAATTTTTGATGTAACAGAATAATTTTAGAGATCAATCCTTGAACAAAATGATATTCCATTTAAAAATTTGTTCAGCTTTGAGAAAGCAATAAATTTTTTAAGTTGATCAGATTTTTTATATGAATAAAAATTAAACATTCAGAAAAGAATCGGCTTTCTGTTCTTGAAAAATCATTAATTGCGGTTATGGTTCCAGATCTAGTACTAATAATAAAACGGTTAGTTTTGATCATCGGTGCAAAAAATATACTTTTCAATAGTGAGAAACTTAGATCATTAAATAATATTCAGTCAAGTAATCAAGTTGAAAATTACCTACATAGTTCTGAATTATTCTTGTGGAATAATATTATGCATATTTGAATTGGAATTTGAATCGCTTGCTTTAAAGTCGACGAGCTATTAAATTCAATTATTTTGTAAGCTTAATATTGAATCAAGTCACAGGGCGAAAGAGTCGAAATTTCCGAGATCTTCGCACAGCTGTCGTGTAAATATTTAATTTACGAAATTCCATAATAAAATTTTGCTTTTCATGGCACCTTCTGTTGTTGCTGTTGGTGTTGCTTTAAGGCAGCTGGGGATTCATTTCGCATGCCAATTGTTTGGCAAGTGTCAAAATAATAACAAGCCACCCCTTGGCAAGATTCAAGCCCAACCCCAATCTGAACCCCAACCAGTCAGCCCTTAGCACAATGCGAATGCCAAGTGTCAAAATATTTCAGCAATTTTTTTATGTTAATTTTCTATTAATAAAATAAATATTAAATCAGTGAGGACGGTTTGGGGTGACAAATGTCGCAAGACAAGGCCCTTTCCCGTTCCATTTTCCCAATGCCCGATGACTATATTAGAGACCAAAACCACTAATTTATTCTCAGAGACTACGGGAGAGAGTAGGACAGAGAAGGCAGTGGGTGGAAAAGCGCATACACAGCTGTTGCCTTGCTGGGAAACACCCTTCGCAGCGGGTGGTGGCTTTGATTTGAGCTTTTCTTTTCTATTTTCCTTCAGCTTCTTTCTGTCGCTATTTAAATTTCATAAATTTAAGACCCAAGCCAATTTGATATTGTGTTATTAAATTTAACGTTCGGCTGCCTGCCTCCTTCAAGTCCAAGTAAGTCGTTCATTTTCATGGCTCTGTGGCATTTTGTTTTCTAATTGTTATGGTACAGCAACAATAACAACAACAACAACAACAAAAACAACAACAACAAGAGAAATTGCTGTTTTTATTCTACGTCTTCCTCTAGTTAGTGTTAACCCTTTTGCGACTTAGTTGCTACGCGGCTGCTGCTTAGCGGCTCATTAGCCAAGTTTTATGTTGCAGCCAAGTTGGCTGGAAGAGGGGACAAGGAAGAGCAGAAGGTTACCCATAATTTGTAGACGATGTTGTAAAACTTTTGCCTATAAACAGGAGAACGACGATTTTCCACTTGCGCCTCCAAACAGGCAATAAAAATAGGGTGTTAAATTTCAAATTTACACTAAAAATATTGACGTTGCTGCGAGGCTGCAAATTATGAGAATCGATATAGAGATAATTACATATACATATTTTTCAGTACAGAAAGGGATCAATTTAATTAAAGGTCAATTTATAAGACGTCAAAAGAATTTGAAATATATTTACAAATGAAATTCAAAGCGTCGCATTTATTTCATGAAGTCAGCAATTTTTTAACCAATTGTCCTTTAACAGCAACGACATTTATACAATAAATACTTAATTTGAATATAAGATAGCATATAATCACTTCATAGCTTAGTTTAATATATAAATTAAATCAAAGCAAAATAAACTCCCGGATTAAACTACTCTGAAGACTAAGAAAACGTTCCTTTACAATTTTAAGTTTAAATAATAAGTTCATTGTCGTTCTTGAAGCTGAATCATGTGTGTTAAAATTTTGCCGTAGTAAAATGAAATCCTTAATTGCGAATAATTTTGGCATTAGTTAGCGATCTTTCAAACCCATTGTTTGTCCATGGTCACTTAAACATTTTCGCTTAAATACAATGAATGTGAGCTTAGAAGGCTGAATTCGTTGCATGCAGCAGAGCTCGTTAAATGTAGTCATTCTGCCGGTATGGAAGCAGGTAACAAACTTGGCTGTTACCTCCCAAAAATGTATTACCGATGCAGCTCCCATTCAACCATTCGGAGCAGTGCATTACGAGCTGTGTAAAATGTGTCTCTGGCCCCAAAACAATTTGCCAGCAGCTATTTTGCATTGCATATTTGCAGGCGCATAACTGTCTGCCTGCTGCATCTGTTGTTGTTGTTATTGTTGTTGTTGTTATTGTTGCTGTTGCTGTTGTCGGAATGTGCAACTCAGTGTCTGACTAACCCGTTTACCCAGGATGACGCCAACTCACTGCGTCCTTCTCCTTCTCGTGGCAGCAACGGAAGCTACTTGTTGGGTTAATGACGTCGTAAAAATTGCTGCAGCTGCTGCGCGAGCTGACACCGTTAGCTACTGGAAACCCTCGCAACGAGCTCCCACCAGGTATAATAATTATCCGTACTTTCCCCTCTTCTATTCTCATCTCTTTGCTCGTTCTCTTTTGCCCTTCTCTGAGCTCAGATTGCAACTGTACTAACTGTAAGCAGTGCTTAAAGATGCTGCCAGAGCAACTAAAATAGAAGAGAAATATGAACTGAGTGATATAGGTATATATGTAATAATGGAAGTGTTAGCCCGTCTTTCCTCAGACTTTTCTATAAGGTTTGCGTTTCCAAATTTTTAATTTGAGATAAGTATAATTAAAAGAATTGCATACCATTAGTATATCATAAGAAAAATTAATTTTTTGGAGTAGATTTTTCTATTTGACTATTTGAGTACTTATTTTCTATTTTCTAAATTTTCAAGTATTCCTGATAATCACCCAAGCAGGCCTTGAATTGAGAGTTCCCTTATATACCCTATCAAAAGTAAATAAAACTCCATTATTTATAGGACTTTCGTCTATACCACATCAGGCTGAAAGTGCTATAAACAGCAAAATTAATTCCAACAACATTTTGGGCTAAACAAACAATTTATATGGTTGTTCCTATTTCTGTAAAGGGCAGGTGAGATTTCAAACAAAAGATTGGGGAAGATTTGTAATATCTGGTATCGATTGCAGCACCAAAGAAATAGTATCTTAAGATGTGTGGATTCGGTTGTGGCAGCTATGGCTTTGGACCCTGGGGCGCATGTGGACCCTGGTCTGGCGGATGTTTTGGTGGCTGTGGACCCTGTGGCGGATGTGGACCTTGTGGTGGATATGGACCTTGTGGCGGCTGCGGACCAAGGGGTTGTGGTCCCTCCGGTCCAGCCTGTTGGCCCTTCGGTTTATATACGTGCTGAGCTTTGGAAAAAAATTAGGAGCAATCCCGCATCTCAGTGTGTAATGCCTTAACCAACTTTCCGGAACTCTATATGGGGATTGCGTGTCTACATGAATCTTGGATTATTGGGTTTTGCTCTGTGGCAAGGCAACAAACCAACAAACAACAAGGTAAGCTTCCCTATTCATTTCATTTGGCCTTGAGGTGAGCAGATTGCACAGCCATTTCGAGAGCTAGGAAAATGGAAAATTGCTTGACAGCCGAAACAAAGCGAAGAGCGCGAGCTGTGCCAATAAAAGAATTTACAATCGCGAGGGTGTACAGATAAGGAGAAGGTAGAGAGAGAGAGAGGGAGAGAGAGAGAGAGAGAGAGGGAGAAGGAAGGCTGAGGCGCAATTCAATAACTCGTGAGCAAAGAGTTGACGGTTTTTCTGGGTTTGGGGCTCGATTGTAAACAAAACTGGTAATTTGAATTCCTTACCGAATTTCGGGGCAAAAGGTAAAGCGGATTTTATTTTCGCGTCGTCGGTGGCAACATGAAAAGCGGCAAGGAGAGTACAGTTAGGTGGCAAATACCAAACTCCACATGTGCGTTTGTGATTTTTATTACGAAATTTTTCGTTCTTTTGTGTTCATTGTTTATTTGAGTTTAGTACCGGTAAAGCCGCCTGCAGTGCCAAAATTGTGCTCTCTCTCTCTCTCTCTCTCTCTTTCTCTCCCTATCTCCATCTCGCTCTCCATCTCTATTGCTCTCCACGGGTGGGCGACACCCGAAAGTATGCTATAAAAATTTGCAATACACTCAGCATGCAAGTTGAAGATTTAAAGCTGAAAGTTTATTAATTGTATGCTCTTTACAGATTACTCTTTATATGGACAAATGTCATATGGATGGATGCTACAGATTACATACTAACCAATTCTGTAACTATGACGTAAAAGCAACACCAATAAAATCGTATTGTCTTAAATAAAATGGCAATTGTTTGATTTCTTAGCCTTTCTGCCAATTGCTGTCTGCTATTTGGAGGTCGTTCTGGATCTAAGCTCGGTACATGCTAACTTACCTTGTTTACATGCCTACTCTTCGGCTCCCTACCTCCCCCTTTCCCTCTTATGGCACGCCCCTGGCATTTGACAACATGTCGCGGCAAATGGCTGATGGCCTTAAATGTCAGCGTGAAGAACACAGGCAAAGAAAGTGAAAGTCATGAAAGTCTTTTGTGTGTGTGTGTGTGTATGCGTGTGTTGGTTTTACTTTTTAGCCTTTTGCTGTTCACATTCCTGTTGCGCTTAATGTCAGCTCCCTCCTTTTCATCTTTCCTCCTTTCCTTCCCAAGTCTTTGGCAATTTTCATGCTGTGTCACGTTATTTATTTCTGTTGTAATTTTTGAGCCTTGCGAAACCCTTTCACAGTTTTCGCCAGCAAAAGTTTTCTCCCTCTTCGAAATTAACATAAAAGCAACGTTATCACAGCATGTGGGCGTGGCATATGTGTGTGTGTGAGTTTGTCTTTTGGATGTTTAATTATTTTGTTAAACAGTCACAAAGTTACGCGATAACGGCGACAAAGTAGACAACGCCTTTCGCGTCTTCAAACGCTCTGTTTGCCATTTTTATGGCCAAAACATGTTGACTAAGCCGTTAATACACAATCCTAGGCCACAACTAACCCCATAAGGTAATGGACAGCCTGTCCAGTCGCCCTTCAATAAGCCTTAAAGCGCATTGTGGTCAGTTTTGGTAGTCATTGTTGTTGTTGTTGCTGTTGCTGTTGCTCTTTTTGTTGGTCAACCAAATCCCCTTATGCTATTTTTGTAAAGCCCAACTAAGGGCGCGCTTGACTTTAATGGCACTTTGACAGCAAGAACACAACGAGAGGGGAGCAACGAGGGGGTGTGAGTGTCAAGCATTTACAGAGCGAATAACTTAAATACTTTTTGACTTTCTTTGAGCCAAGTGCAAAATATGTTCCCTCCCTTTTCTAGAGCCCATTTCGACCCCACAACTTACACACACATATGAGTGTGGCGTTATTTGCCCTAACGAGCTACTTTTTGAGTGGAGACCCCTTAATGATATGGCACCCCTTTTACCCCTCTTGGTCACTCTGCAAAGCAGCGAAGCCGTCTCTTAACGTAATGGCCGCAAAACCAGGCCAATTTTGACGTCAGTGGAAGTGAAGCAAACCAAAAGACGATTTGAATACCCTTGCTGTTTAACTATATAAAAAAGGGTACAAGCATTGACAACGATTAATTTGATGCTCTAAACTGAGTCATAGATGTTTGCAGCAAGAAATTTGTTACTTTAGCACAATTTGAAAAATATTATGACGTACAGGCGAATAGACAGACGGACAGACAGACAAACAGACGGACAGGCAGACAGACAGACAGACAGACAGACAGACAGACAGACGGACAGACAGACAGACGGACAGACAGGCGGACAGACAGACGGACAGACAGACGGACAGACAGACGGACAGACAGACGGACAAACAGACGGACAGACAGGCGGACAGACAGACAGAGGAACAGACAGAGGAACAGACAGAGGGACAGACTGACGGACAGACAGAAGGACAGGACTATATCGACTCGGCGTGTTATATTCTCTGCTAGTTACTGAGATGTTACTTTGAACACCTACATGCCTAAAAGAAATATCTTTCATTATCTATGTGATCGACATTTCCTATGTGTAATATAGACAAAGTTAACTGATTTCATATGGCCTGTATTAGCATTTGCATTTCTATATTTTAGCTTCACATCAATAAATTGAACTCTGTTAGAGCATAAACTTAATTAATTAACATGCAATCTGGTGGATTAAGTCCTTGCGTTTTTCTAGCTTGCTGTAGGGACATCTTGTGGTGTCGGTTGTCTCGTCTAAGCCTGTGGCTGTACACAGCGTGTATTCTCGGGCAGATCGCAGATGCCCTTCAGCGCGTTAAAGTACTTCTGACCACAGCTAACCTGCAGGGGCATTCCATAGCGACAGATGTAGTAGTTGTTGCAGCTCGTTAGGGATGCCAACATGAATCCATCGGGCTTGCTGCGGCACACGTAGCTCGTGTACAGGTCCATGTTTAGTTCGCTGGATGCGGATGAGGAGGCCATTTGGATGGGTTGAAGGGCCACCTCGGGGAGAGGACCACTCGGCCTAAAGACGGGCCTTACACTAAGCGAAGAAGGCACTACCTTTCCCGAAGATGGAGCACACTTAGTTGTCACGGCTGGACCGCATGTGGTTGTTGTTTCTGGACCGCATGGAGTTGTTGTTGCCGGAGTGCATGTGGTTGTTGTTACTGGACCGCATGGAGTTGTTGTTACCGGAGTGCATGTGGTGGTAGTGCATGTGGTTGTTGTTGCCGGAGTACATGTGGTGGTGGTGCATGTGGTTGTTGTTGCCGGAGTGCATGTGGTGGTGGTGCATGTGGTTGTTGTTGCCGGAGTGCATGTGGTTGTTGTTGCCGGAGTGCAGGTGGTGGTGGTGCATGTGGTTGTTGTTGCTGGAGCACGTGTGGTGGTTGTTGTCGTTGTTGCCGGAGTGCAGGTGGTGGTGGTGCATGTGGTTGTTGTTGCTGGAGCACGTGCAGTGGTTGTTGTCGTTGTTGCCGGAGCGCAGGTTGTGGTAGTGCATGTGGTTGTTGTTGCTGGAGCACGTGCAGTGGTTGTTGTCGTTGTTGCCGGAGTGCAGGTGGTGGTGGTGCATGTGGTTGTTGTTGCTGGAGCACGTGCAGTGGTTGTTGTCGTTGTTGCCGGAGTGCAGGTTGTGGTAGTGCATGTGGTTGTTGTTGCTGGAGCACGTGCAGTGGTTGTTGTCGTTGTTGCCGGAGTGCAGGTGGTGGTGGTGCATGTGGTTGTTGTTGCTGGAGCACGTGCAGTGGTTGTTGTCGTTGTTGCCGGAGCGCAGGTTGTGGTAGTGCATGTGGTTGTTGTTGCCGGAGTGCATGTGGTTGTTGTTGCCGGAGTGCAGGTGGTAGTAGTACATGTCGTTGTTGTTGCCGGAGTGCAGGTGGTGGTAGTGCATGTGGTTGTTGTTTCTGGAGGGCACGGTGTTGTTGGCACAGGAGCACATGGAGTAGTTATTACCGGAGCACATGGAGTAGTTATTACCGGAGCACATGGGGTCGTTATTACCGGAGCACATGGGGTGGTTACGGTTTCTGCGCAAGGAGCAGCAGAGTTGCCACCTATGGCAGCCACAGATGCAGTTTGCTTGACTTCAATGCATCCGGTGTTGTAGCTGACACATTGCTTGACCTTGGCATCAAAGAAACGGGAGCAAACGGTCTCAATGGCGAGTCCACTCTGGCACTCATAGTAGTTGGAGCAGCTGCCGGGAACGAGAGCGCGGAATCCATCCTCTTTATTCGCGCAGACAAAGCGACGGTACAACTGGTTGTTCACGACCGTCACCGAGGGTCTTATGTTGGCGGCGTCACTGACGGCAACCAGGAGGGCCAGGCAGGCAAGGGCTGTAATGTGGAGAAAGGACAAGGGGACAAGGATTAATGGTTGCTGGTTAATGGTAAAGGGTTAGTCCGTTTGTCGGTTCATACCGTAATAAGCTCTCATCTTCGAATGCGATTCAGCTATTCCTATTGTATTGGTTTCTGGTAGCAAACTTGGCACAGATGCTTTACACAAATGATACTGCTCCGAGTGGCACCCGCTTTTATATGATAGCGTCGGATGGTGCGATACGCATCTTTAGTGTATGGTTGTTGTTCTTTGCTGTCTTATCACCCATCGATAGATATCTCGTAGGTGTTACCTTGATATTGAATGCTGCCCTGGAAGCTGTGCGGTAAGTGCCTTACCTTGTGTTTGATGTCGAACCTATTGACATATCTTATCGATAACAAAATTGCTCTTCTTTTTTATTCCATTTATTTAATTGTTTGCGCTCGGAAATGTACCAAACGGAACTTGGCAATTTTGCGGTACTGTCTTGCTCCTAAGCAACACCCAATACCAATAAATCCCACTCTATATATCTCCCTCTCCCCTCCCCACTGTGTGTGTATGTGTGGTCATTGCTCGGTGACGTTAATTTATCAAAGGAATTTACAATTGTTTAATTAATTAGTTGCTTACCATACACACGCACATACACACTCCCATTCACACACTCACGCACACTTAGACAAGAATTGCGCATAGTTGAACACGATTCAGATTGAACATATTTGCCGTCTATTTCGTAGTCGAGTGGTTTTCATGTTGAGACTCCTCTTAGGACCAAAACATCTCTTCTCATTGCCAGAGGAATTTATCAAGCCAAGCAAGTAACTGACCAACAATGCATTCACTTCAAACGAATAGTAATAATCGACAATTTACCCGATGTGTTTCACAATTCTCTACAGATTTTGATATCAACAGTTTTAGAAAACCAACTTACGAAATTCCGGTTTTTGAAAATTGACAACACTTTCGCAGTTGCAATCCTAAATATCCAAAATTAAATTTTCAACAGACTATACATACATATTTATATATTTATTTAATAAACGTCGACTGATTTTTTGAAGTATTAAGTTCAATTATTAAATAAATAAGAAAGACTAAAATATGTTTATAATATAGCACATAAAATTTATATTTTCAGAATATTTATGTGACATTTACATAATTTTATTTTACTTGATCTAAATGTTAGAAATAGAAACAAACATTTTTGTATATAATGATTTCTCATATTATTAAATTATTAGTCAGCAATGGGATCCAATGACCTGTTGAAAGTTGTTCGGGTTCATGTACCACAGATAAATATGTCGAGGTATGTTATGGCACATGTTTTTGCGTATTTTCCCGAGTCCCCGTGATAAGAATCAATGAAGCAGATGCTGTACATTAGATAGTAGACGCGTAGTAGTTTGTAATTACAATTAAATTGATAAGGAATGGCGCAGTCAAGGAATATGTCAGTTAGGCGGGCATATCGAAACCTTGTCGTTTCCGTGACAAGAGTCGTGCGTGTGCGAGGGTCTCTTGGGATCTCTGGGCATTACGAATTTTCATGCCACATCAAAAACAATTATCAAAACCGTGGCTTGAATGCCATCAACTTGACGGGAACAGAAAGCATTACACAAGACATGCGAATACTTAATGCATTCAAATCTAGGTACCACAGCCTACCAAGTATTTAAGAAATTACAGGGTATTCGCACTTCGATTGAGAACAGTTTGCTTTAAATTATTTTGACATTTGCTGTGCAATTCGTCAACACTTTTTTTTAAGTTTTGTATATTGTTTACTTGAAAAATCATGTTTTAGACAAAAAAAAAAGAGGAAAAAATTCACAGAGAAATGAATGCTACTCATGAGTTGAAATTATTTCCTGGAAATAAGGAAAAAATATTATGAAATATTTCTAAGACACTTGTTTCACTAGAAAAATAGAATTTTAAACATTGTGTGGAAATTAAAATAAAATTCTTGCGAAATTCGTAATGAGAAATAAAAACCTTTCAAAATCATTTCTATATAAATTGACACATATTTGGTCAACTATTAGATTATGTTTGCCATCAATGCCTATTCATATGACAGGTAATGCTTGGCATAATATTATAATATATATCAATATCTAAACAAAGAGAAAGATGTGAAAATTAATTTTAAATTAGTATTCAATTTGGAGCAACTGCAAATTTGGTACGAAATATTATCAAACCCACATTAAGCGTGGCCACAGCAACAACGACAATGACAGCAACAACAACAGCAACAACGGCAACAACAGCAACGACAACAACTTGTTAGGCCATAAAAAGTGTTTGCTATTACCG
Organism: Drosophila phalerata; assembly: GCA_951394115.2. Taxonomy (NCBI): domain Eukaryota; kingdom Metazoa; phylum Arthropoda; class Insecta; order Diptera; family Drosophilidae; genus Drosophila; species Drosophila phalerata. The sequence continues at coordinate 15,779,844 of OX596008.2, forward strand.
GCAATTACATTAAAATCAGGCAACAACGACACAACAACAAAATCCATATAATAAAACATTTCAACGAAATTGAATTGAATTTCTGTAACGACAACCCTTTCAAGGTGCTTGGCCCGTACCGACCCATCCCACCGGTTAATTGGGGATCGTCGGTCGAAGGGAGGGAAGAGAGAAGAGGGAAGAGAGACGAGGTTTGTTGGGTAACCCAACTAAAGGCAACAACTGTGCAAACATTTTGGGTCAACATTTTTTGATATTGGTGACCGCCTGCAGCGCATTAGCCATGTATACAAACAGAGACAGAGAGAGAGAGAAAGAGAGAGGGAGAGAGACAGCGAAATAGTGAGAAACAAGAGGAAGAACGATGGGTTTATTTTTGATCAAAATCAATAGTTGAGAATTTAAATGAATTTTTCTTTTTTTGGAGAAAGAAAAAATTTAAATTTTTCATGTGCTTTCCAGCTAGCTGTGCTTATTTATGCGACTTTATTTTACACTTGACTAAATGCATTCGATAAGAAAGAGTAGAAAAAAGAAACAAAAGAAATCACTTAACCCTTGAGCGACCCCGACACATGCGAAATTGACTTGAATTATCGAATTTCTTATGGGTTCTGCAACTGGGAATGGGCATGGTCTGTCGGGCGACCCTTTTATCAAACTTGAACTCAAGTTTAAACATGCCCACGAAAAGAAGAAAGATGTACGACTATTAAAATGGTAAATACACGACCTATACATACTCTATATATGTATTATTCAGACCAGCTAAGAAGTTAAAGTAAGTAAGATAAATTTAATAATCAAGTTAATAAAAAACTAATTTATATAGTATGGCATTTATTAGCTACTAATTTTTAAATATAAGTTAATTTTTGTTACCTTATAAATTTTGCAAATTACATAAGTTATAAATCAAGTTACCCCATGTTCACAATTTCAAAGACTATACAAGCAAAAGAGCAACAGAAACTCAACGTCGGTCTCACACATGACGCGTAGTCGAGGGAAGCGAGGGGATCAAACGGAATATAAATCAGTTTAATGATTTTTATGCCAGTAAAAACAAAAAAGAAAATACGTAGAGAGCAAAAGCGAGAAAAGAGAAAGAGCGTGGGCTGTGTTTGCATTGCTTTGCTTGCCGCCGGAAACGGAAGTTGGCGAAGTGTGCGAAAAAAAATAAAAAAAAAATAAAAAATGGACGACGCAGGCAACTTTAAATGTTGTTGGCATTTCATTCATGGCATCGCCTGTCTTAAAGTAGTAAACCGTAAGCAGTATTTAGTAATTTCGTTTAGATCTAAAAGTGTATATTAAATTGCCAAGTGCTTAGCAATCGAATTGCAAGCAACTTATTGATTTTCATAAATGACATTGTGGCCCAAGAAGTTAACGGGCTCAAACCACGCTTCTGAAATGCCAGCAACCCTTTAAGGAGGCCCTCTCTCTCTGCTCTGACAGACTCCTCCTGTCTGACTGCTGCTGTTGCCATATCTCAACGTTTAATTAATGTCACTGACATTTGTCAAGTTGAATTTCATAATTTGCGCCTCAAACTCAGCCTACCAAGCCACCTTCCTTCCTAGGGAACTGACTCACCGAACCGGCGACGTCAGCATGGCACCTGCAATGACAATCCCCAACCCCCAATGCCCAACTCTGAACCTCAGTTGATACCCCATTGGACTGCCAACAGTAGTTTCAATAATAAATTAACCTGTAACTCAAACTCGGCTGCTTATCTTGCCATAAGTCAGTCCAAGTCAGTCCAATGCCTTTTGCACTCCACTGAGTCGCGTACGCAGCGTAAAATTTAGTTAGTAGAGTGCACTCGACTGTCTATGTGTATGTGTATCCGTGTGTGTGTGTGAGTGTGTGTGTGTGAGTGTGTGTGTGTGAGTGTATGTTGTGTGTCTATGGCATGCAAGTAAATTTATTTCATCACAAGACAAACTCATGCGTCTCAGCTCCTCTCAATGGCATCTTCCGGCTCCGTCTGCCAGGTTGAACTCCAAGTTTGTCGTTGTGTGTTTAGTTTTTGCTTTCTTTTCAATTATTTATCAGCTTCTTCGAAGCATCCAGTATAGCTAATGCATGCCAAATACAATGCCAGGCACGCATAATATAGCCAACTGATAAATTTAGCCAAAAACAACTGAGCATTAGCATCTGACATGCATTCTAAATAACAGCAGACCTTTTATTCCTCCTTATCTATTTGAAATTTTAACTAAAGATATATTTTCCTTTTTTTTTTTGCAATTTTTAATATTTTATAATTTTAAAAAACTATTGATTTTTCATGCCACAGTCTATTATATCCCATCCCTTTTGACATCCAACTCTCCAATTTTGGACGACACTGTCCTAAATTATATATTTAGAATCTTTGAGAGAGTTTCTTTATTTGCTATATTTGAAGAACATAATTTTAAATAAAATTACTAAACTTATCCTTAATTACGATTATTAGTGTGGAGTGGATATTATAATTGGGCTTATTTATTTTACTGCTGCTACTCATGTAAAGAAAGTGATTGACCTGCTTTTGATTGGGTTTTCGTGAGTTCTTCTCATTTTTGGTATTTCATGATTTATGCCTTGTATGATATCCATATAAAGGTATTTTTATCTTTCACCCGAGTCATCAAAACTTGAGAGTCACAAAGCAAATCCCTTTACAATTCACAGGACTCACAAAAAAAATTTACTGCTGCAGCTTTTGCTCCTGTTGCTGTTCCCATTTCTTTTCACCTCCCTCTTCAGTTTCCATTTCTCCCCTTCCTTTGCTTCATAAAGGCTCCCCCGCATCGAATGCCCAAATACATGAAAATATAAAAACGACAAACAAATGTGCTCATATATATATATATATATATATATATGTGTACTTATGCCAATGTATTGGAGTATATATAGTACCATATATAAAAAGTAACGCTGAAATAAAAATAACTGAAATATGCACACACACGCACACACCTTTACGATTGCTGAAAGAGTAAAAATGTAACGGCGAAAATGTACAGCGAAATTTACACGCTAAATGCGTCCCAAAAGAGAGCAAGCCAAAGTCATTAAATGTTGGCCAGGTGGATCTGTGTAAGAAGACTGTAGGCCCAAAAAGGTTTTACATGTCATTGCGGCATGCCACACACACACACACACACACACACACACACACACACACACACACATTCAAACACTTGCTGAAGAGCGACCCAGAAATTGACATAAATACATAATGAGCAACAATTTCATGTGCTACAGCTCCCTCTTCTTCCTCTTCTCCCTCATCTTCTGTATCCCTGCTACTTGCTCCAAGATTGTTGTGGGCGTGGCAGAAGTGCGTGTGTGTTTGTGGCTAAAAAAGCGTAAACTCTTACTTTAATTTCCCGCCGGAATTGGCCCAAGAAAACGCCCGTCAAGACTCTGAGTCTTGAGCCTGTCAACGTTCTGCCACAGCGCCTAGTTGTATGCAATTAATGTGGTTCTACAAGAAACTACTTAGAAAGCGGCACAACTATCTCCTAACTAATAAATACCCTCACTTAAAAGAGGTAAAATGATAAACTTTCATTTAATTATTTTAGAAAATACATTCTACATTAACTTTTACAGAGATTCACACAGTGGAAATATCAGTTCCGTTTATTCATTTAGTTTTGGCAGAGCTATGACATTTTATTGTATCTGAATATTTTAAGCAATAAATTATATCAATTTAAAATTGTTTCTTACAAATCACAGAATGTAAAAATTGAGTGATCAGAGAAATATTATAGAATGAGCTTCAGTTTAAAATTCCTGTTTATGTATTATTCAAAAGGTAAATGGAAGGAACTTTAATCTCAGAATGTTGCACTGTCTTTTTGCTATCAATATATATAATTTAGATATTAAAAAAACTGTTTCAGCATTAATGTAGTTAAAACAGTTTATTAACTCTGAAATCTTTTCTTAAGTTCCGAAAAATGTGAAAAATGTCTTTCAAATAATTATGAAATTTTCTCGGACATGTCACAAACCGAATAACTTAGCTTATATGCTCATGCTAGATTATGGCCGAGTCAAAGTCGTTGGTCTGGTCTGCTCTAATATTAAGGCCAAATTGTTGGCTGACAGAGTTCACACGAAGCGAAGACGAGTCAAAGAATTCCCGTGAGACATTTTCAATTATTTATTATTTATGCCTCGAATGTTGTGGAATGAAAGGAGGACGGGTGACAAAAGGGGGAAGCGGGAAGATGAGTCTAAGCAGGCCACTAGCCATATGTGCCATGTCTGAGTGTTGTCCTGTCAGTTGACAAATTTTGCGCCGTGTATCCTGGCAAGCTTTAATGTGGTCGAGGACAAAGTAGCAAAAAGCGAGCAACGTGAAAATTTCGTTAAGAAAATTATTTACATTTGCAAATTTTATGAGCTTTGTTTGGGAGCGTTAAGACAACTCTCCAAGGGATGCATGTTAAATGTAATGCAATGTGTGTGTGTGTGTGTGTAGGGTGTCCTACTCTGACTGCCATTACCACTCCTCCTCCTACTCCTTCTCCTACGCCATACACCTACATACACGTATCTCTCCTTTAGTCGACATGTCTTGCTTTCTGGGTTTCCACGTGTCGTACTTTTTAACCGTATTAAATTACATCCCTGTTGGCGTTTATTAATGGCGCAAACTTTTAATGAGAATGTGCATATTTAATTGCAAAGCCAAGAGAGTGAGACAACATCAGAGAAAGAGACAGATACAGGGAGAAAGAGTGTGTCAGAACTGTTGTTGTTGTCCTCACAACCGCCGAGACTTTTTTGAGTTTCAACGATTTTCCTCTGTATCTTTCTCTCTATCTCTGTCTTGCTTTCGCTCTCATTTTGACTGTATCAGCTCTTTTCAGTTGAAACCATATTTGTTTACCTACTGCGGGTATTCTGGCAACGGGATTGGGAATGGAAATGGGAATGGGTTCTGGGAGTGCTACTTAGCGGCAACATCATCAGCATTAATGTGCCCAGGTCGTCATCATAATCAGAGTTGGGTCGCCCACGCAAATTGTCCGGTTATTGCTTTGTTGTTTCTTGTTTCTTGTTGCTTGCTCGTTGTTTGTTGTTTCATTTTTGTTGTTGTTAGCGAGAGCATTTAAAATGTATACTAATTTCTGGAACAAACATTAAAAGCTAGTCGAATGCAGCTGCCTTTGTCGTGGTTTTAAAATGCAAGACCTCTACAAGTACCTCTATTATGTCGACCAGATGTAGAAAAGGTAAAAAAAAACCATATAATTGGGAAAGGAAAATCTAATATACTGAAATATGCTTGACCAGTCTATCAAAGTTATGCATTCTAAACGAACGAAATTCTTGAAAATTTGATTGCTTTTCAAGTGTAATTAATTTAAAAAAGTATGCATTTTTGAAAGAAAAATAATAAAAAAAACCAGACATCCTATAAACAAATTTAATTACTTACGAAAGTGAGACAAATTTAAAGTCTTAAAGATACCCTATCAATAAACCTATATAATTATTTAACTGCTGGCACTTTAAGTAGTTGGTCATACCCTGGTTGGACAGTTTGCCTGGGTATTTGCATTCATCAACTGAAAACAGTATTGCAACTAAGTAGTTCTGGAAAAAGTGGCAAAAACAGTTTCAATTAAATTTATTTGCATCTCATTTCGAGTATAAGGTAGAAAAAAAGGTGCAGTTAAAACAACTCCACAAATATTAGTTTGTGTGTGAGTTTTTGTGCTAATTTGGCTAAAAGTGCGGGCAGGAAAATATTTGGGAAAATTAAAAAGAAATAAAAAGCACATTTAGTTAGTTTATGCCAGTGAAATGCAAAACTAAAATAAAATATAACTGAACTCAGCCGGTTGGCCAGCCATCAAAATGGATGAAAACAACATTTCGAAACTAGTCAAAACAATTAATATCGCTGCGGGTTCGGTTTGTTGTCGCTTTTTTGAGGGGGGGGAACCAACAAAATGCTGTCATTCCGGAATACCGGAATACCGGATGTCAGAGGCGCCAATATAGCTCTATTTCCGTTTTGTCGTACACAGAAAAAAAAAATACATCGCATTCATTTGGGCACATATGCACGGCATACATCGCGTATACGTATTATTTCTGTTGCCCTCACAATAAACTGCCAAGCAACAGCTGTCTGAGTTGAGTTGAGGGGTTTTCGAGTCGCCTCCATTCTCTCTTCTCCCTGCCACTTCCACTTCCACTTCCCATAACCCGACAACAAAATTGTCAAATAAATGTATTCCAAAAAATGTCAACGTCTCGCATTGCTGCAAAGTATGCAATGGTAATGGACTTTTAATGTTTGTATTTTTGCGTGTGCTAAATAAGTAGAAGAGGGGGTATTGAGGAGAGAGGAGTCGAAAAAGGGGTGGACAGTGTGCAAACAGTATCTGCAATATTTTGTGGTTTATAAATATAAATGGTTGAAAAGTGGCGAAACGGTTTGTTTGTCTGCTTGCTTACGAAAATATACGAAACTCTCTGAAGGCAATCGAGTTTTATAAATCAAACATGGCGTTTGAATATAGACAGGTATTGGTATAAATAACCTATTAATATTTTGGCGTACACTTAGCTTAATTTGTTATTAATTTAAATATAATTAAGCTCATTTATTAACGTTTAGTTACTGTAATTTAATAAAATTAAGGTGGAAAATATCAGAAATTGAATAGACGCCTTCTACTTAAATTAGAATAATATTATAAAATTAATGGTTATTAATAAATTATTGAAATATTTATTGAAATTTAAAACAAGTATGGTTATAATATGCTCTGAAAAAAATGCTTCACAACTACGATTTAATACATTTAAATAGCCAAAAGTGGACATCAAATTCAAAAAATTTAAATAAAATTAATTTTCTGTAACAAAAGTTTATTAGATTAGCGTTTTGTTGCTTACAATTGATTTATGTGCGAGTCTGACAGACATATGAATAGTAGTTAAGGTTATGATTATGATAATTCAGTACTTCGCTATGAGTACATGTATAATCAGAGCTTTAAGCAATTGTTCATCCGTTCATATCTCACTGACCACAGGCCAGAATCAGGCAGTATCAGAAGAACTGTCTCGACTGTCTGCGCATTCAACTCTGACTGTCTGAGTGACTTGGCGAACCGACTCTGACGGTTACCATTTTCCACTTGCTTGTCTGCTGTTCGCCCCTGTGGACGGGGCTTAATAAATGGCTGACATTTAAAGCGCATTCCCCTTTCTGCATAGCTGGCTGATGTTTTTCTGAGCTTTTGTTTCACATAACCTTAAGTTCCCAGTCTGAAACTCCCACACAATATCTGTCTCATTCTCTACCTCTCTATGTCGCTCTCTCTCTCTCTCTCTCTCTCTCTCTCTCTCTCTCTCTGTCATTTTATGTCAGACATCAAGTCGTTTAAAAATAATTTCACTTGCTTCCGTTTGCTGACTGCGCTTTGACTGCCAGCCAAAAAGTATACTCATATATTTGCTTCTAGTCGTACGTTAATAACCAAATACGCAGCAGCAAAAAAAAAAAACATTTATTACAAAATAAAGTAGAGAAAACTTCCTCAAACCGATACCAAAGTCAAAGCCGAGTCGAATCCTTCGTTCATTCGCTGTCCACGCAGTTACAAATGTTGCATGCCTCATGTCGGGAATTGGGGATTTCTTTTATTTATAGGTTGACGCGACGCGGTCTCGGTTATATATCGCATCTATATGTATTCCCCGTCCGTCCCATCTCATATCCGCTTGTATGGTCGCATTTCCGTTTCAACTTTTTCGGCCGCTCATGAAAAATGGTAAGCGTAAAAGAAAAAAAGTAAGAGAAACGATAACAAAAAGAACACAAAAACCACAACAAATTTTCCGACCATATGAAAGGCTGGCAAGGTCCTAGGTCCTCCCCTCAGCGGAGTTTGGGGACTTGCAAAATATGCTCGAGTGGTTTATAATTTTTGCTGCCAAACATTTTTTGCTGGGCCTCAGTCTGGGCTGGTTTTTCATACTGGTGTCAATGGGGTTAATGCCACGCCAGATGAGTTGACAATTGGCGGGTTGAAAGGGCCATCATTTGTTTGGCATTTCCCGCTTTTGCATTCCTTTTATGGGCGTATTTAAATTTCAAGTACCTTTTAATGAAGCGTAGCCATTGCAGAGACTGAGATGAGATCAGGGGAATTATGAAAAATGTGAGAAGTGGCAATAAATATTAAACTCCTATCTTATATATTTAATTCTTTCAGAGAATATTCCACAATATAGGGATATTTATTTAGACTAGTTTATAATAATTAAACAAACTTGTTTTTATTGGGTTTAATCAGCTTAGCTATTTACAAATTTCACTTGGCGCCATTTTCATTAGGTCAGTTGCACATGAAAGCACTTGGGAAAAAAGGTAAATTTTAACGCTCAACTGTACCAACAATGAAGCGGGAAAACCGCAGCTAAACTCATCTGAACTCAACTCATAATTACTCAACCATTCAAGCTGCAAATTTTCTGAATAATTTCCCATACAATTTGTTCGCGGGATGCTACAAATTTTCTTTCATTTTTATAAAAAAAAAAAAAAATGAGTAAATAGAAAACAAAAATTGAAATGCTGCGCTGGCCAAATTAATTGAAACTTTATTTGGATTATGAAATTAGCACACGCCCAGTACACCGAGTTTTTTAGCATTAAGCGCTTTTTAATTAGGTTTTTTCTGTTGGGTTGGGACGGACTTGTGAAGTTGGTCCCGTTTAGACAAGAGGGGAGAGGCAATGGTTTGGTGGATTAAGTGCACCATAATTTGACGCCAGTTTTTAATTGTGTGGAAAATCGTTGGCAAGCATTTGAAACTACAAAATTGTTGTGGGGTTCCGTAACTGAAATATGCAATTAAACTTTGTTGGGTGGAAGAAAAAAAGTAAATTCTCTGACAAGCTCTGAAATATGGAAGACGTTGAAGGACAAACCGTTGCATACGATATGCCATATTGGGGCAATCAAGTGGAAAATCTAAATGAAAATTGACAGTTAAGATGGCAGCAAGTAGGCAAAAGTTTTGGCTAGCATGAATTACTCATGAAATTTGATTGACTGCATCAATGAGTAAATGACTGAAATATTGACAAACGCAGAGAATGATGTATGGAAAGCGAATGGAAAAGTCTCATTTACGGCGGAAATGTCCTTGCCATCCTCATGAAAATTGACAATCAAATTGCAAATAGCTTTATCTTGTAGTTTGTTTATTTATTTATATCATTTCGTACACTTCCTGCGCGTCGACCACAATAAGCAGAGAAGTCAGTTGGGAGGTAGATGACAGCCATAGTAGTTGTAAAGCTCTGTCTCTCTTTCTCCCTCTTTTTCTCTCTCTCTCTCTCTCTCGCTCATTTTGTTGTGTATGTAATGCCGCCATTTTGATATAGCTCATGTGTGTGTGTGTGTTTGTGTGTGTTTGTGTGTGTGTGTGATTGCCTGTCCTTTTTGGCCTGTTATCCTTGGCTTATGTTTTCAATTAAATTTCCATACAATTTTCATGACATGATGAACTACCTAGGACTCTGACTGGACTCTGACAGGACTCCACACGAGCCACAGCTTCATCTCTCTCTTTCTCTCTCTGCCCCCTTTTAGCGTGTGTGTTTGTGTGTGAGTCGGTCAATTTATTTAATAACAAACGTACAGGACACACACAGAGATGATCTACTATGTGCAGTATTAAAAAGCCCCCATTCCGCCCCCTGGCCAGGGAAATGGCATAAAAATCTCTGTGGAGATTTCTGAATAAATCAAGAACCAAATATTTTATTTCATTTCATTTACACTCGCATAAAATCAGCAACAACGAAAGAAAAATCTGCACAACAGAGCTCTGATAACTTTTGCAACTACAGAAAACAACAAGAGGAGCAAGATATTCATAGAGCTGCAAAAATCATTTAACTATAAGTCTAACAAATCATAATTGAATTGGGAGAATTTAAGAAGAAAAATTTATCAATCACTGGACGTAAACTCAAAGTAAACGAACAATATATACTACGGCCAAAACTATTGTCTTTCAACAATACTTTTTGTATAACTAATATACACAATAATTCATTTTTATACTAATCAGAATATATGTAGAGCCTATCTTGGGTTTTTATCATTTACTCAATATTAAAATATCACTTGAAAAAATAAATTAATAAACAATAATTCTGCAAAATAATGTCTACTAAAATAACTTAATGTTTGCACATTCATTTGAAACCTTTTTTATTAAACTTGCGAACCAATTTCCAGATTGAGATGATTGACTTAGTCAATTGGCAGCCAGAAGCTCAGTTTTATATTTGAATGGACAGTTCGACAGGAATAATAAAGAAAAGTTAATTTTACTTATGAGAATTCGTCAGTTCAACAGCGCACTCGGACCACTTTAATATTACCACATCCAAATGAGGCAAGCTCCTCTGTGTGTCAGGTGAGCTGAAAGAGCGACTCCAGAAGCTGCCCACGTTATTTCAATCAAATATTTTTGTTTATGACAGCAGCAACGAGACTCGGGCATGATTTATCATTATGTGATGTTGCCTCCTGCATTCCATATCCTGGAGCCAATTCCCCAGCCCCTGCCGGAACAGTTGGCATGTTATGCCACATAAGTATATGTTCAATATATAATAACATAAAATATGATGGCCTGCCACATAAATAAAACAGCGAACGAAGCGGTGAATTTTCTGAATGTTACAAATACGATATTATAAATGAACATATGTCATGAAAAATGTTGCGAAAAACTCTCACATATAAGAACATATTCAGAGTCTATAATATATATACTAAATATGATATGTATGTATCAATAATATCTGCAATTTTTTACACTAAAGAGTTTTTTATAAGCCTATTATACATTATCAATTATATAATTGCAGTTCACTTTATTTTACCTCGCAAAATTTAATTCATTTCGTTGTTTTTTGTCGGAAAATTATTTAATAAAATAATTCTTGTTCATTTATTTTTAAATTTGTAAACTTTTTGAGTCCATAAGACTTATTTCCTTTTTATTTTGATAATAAAGCTTAGCTGAATTGAAATATTTATTTTATTATAACTAATTATAATCATAATATTTACCTTTTTCATACAGTTAATTATAATTACTTCACATATTTCCATATTAAATGAATTATTAAATATATAATTTTCCCAAAATACTTCAAAATTAAGTACATATATAATTGAAAAATTAATATTAAAAATTTAGAAAAGAAGAATTTATAAGTGTAATTAAAAGTCATCATAATTAGCTTTAGGTTTGACTTTTGGCTTCTACTGAACTTTGACAAGAATTCTTAATGCTGCATTACGGGAAGTGACTGGCGGCAATCTGAGTATAAATCTGGCACAGAAATCTTAAGTGATATTGAAAATAAAATGAAGAGACCTCGTCAATTAAAATGGCAACTAAATAAATTAAATTCCAAGTGGGCTATCGTCGGGCAAAAGGCAAACATACAAGTGCTGACCATTGAACCATTCAAGAAGATTGGGAACAGGGAACATGGAACAGGGAACAGAGAGCATAGAGCATAGAGCAGACACCAGGCCAAGGCAGACTAGAGAAGGCTCTGGCTATGGCTCTGGCTCAGGACAGCTCTGATCCAGCCTTGGGTAGCATCAATGGTCACAGAGCGCGTTTATTGAATGAAATTAGTCTGCAAATAGTATAGCATAAGCCAGGGCGCATTGGCCTGGTCAACGAGCCGTAAGCCTAATGTAAGTGCCTTGATGCCCATGACCACGCCCCCACAACCCCCCGCTCACAACTCCCTTGCAATTGTCCTCTGCATTGAAATCGTCCATTAGCTAAGCAGATTAATTGCTAAAAGGTATTTAATTCGTGATGCTTTTATATTCCAGCTTGTTCGTTTTATTCTCCAGTCAACTAGACGCATATTACGCTTTTTCTTTTTTTTTTAATATTTTATTTCTCAATTTCTTTTCATTTTATTTCTTTTATTTTTTCTTACAGTCCTTTTTGTACGTTGCTGTGCTTTTTGATAGCAGCTCAGAGCTTTCCTTGAAAGTATGGCGTTAAGTATTTTTCCGTTGCTTTTTTCGTTACTTTTTAATGCTTCATTAGCTACTAATGGAAATTGTGTGACTTTGCGCAAATCTATGGCAGGGGTTGTCAGCCTGTCATACGAACGGAGCGTAATCGAAATATATATTGACACATACGAGAATATTAAGGCAAATGAAAAAGAGAATTTATTTAAACACAATTAAGCTGTAATCCACAAAAAAGGCAATTTATAAATCATGAATCGACTGTAGAAATAAATTTAGTGGCATATTTTAACTATGTGCTTTCATTTTAATGTCTTCTAATTCTATGTATATTTATAATTATATGTTATACTTATTATTACTTATATGTTATACTTATTTCAATTAGTTTCATGAGATGCCTTAAATGATTCAAATAAACCTAATAAACATATTTTCTTATACAAATGTCAAATTATACTGCTTTTGCCTGTTTATGATTACAAAATATAGAAGCATTAGCTATTATTAAAGCAGATGCAGGTGTCAGTCAGAATAAAGAATTCGGACGAGATAAGTTCGATGCGGCAATGGTGTGAGTAATTCAGAGTATACGAGTATAAAACTCGAAATGTCTGCACTATAAAATACGACTAAGAAGCAGCAGCAAATAATTTCAAGAAACTTGTGTGATTTATGTGCAAATATAACACAAAAGCAACCCAAGTTTTGTACTATAAAAAATTTTAGAGAATGCAGAGAGAGTGAGAGATATATATACAAAAAAAGAAAAAAGAGAGTGTGCAATGGAGATGGCAATGAAGTAGGACACCAGGTAGAAAATGAAAATTGCCATTGCAGATGCTGCCAAGTCACACAAAAAGAATGACGACCAGAACAACAGTACCAAACTGGACAAGTTGAGTAGGACGACAATAGAACTATGGAACTAAACGGGACCGGACGGAACGGGAATAGAAGTGAGAGCCGCTTAGTGGCAGCTGCATCAGTGAAAGCTGTTCCAGCAAAACTTTAGAAAATATTGAAACTTAAGGCATGAGAAAAACACAAAGAAGTGAAAAGAGATGGGAGTATGGACAGAAAAGAGAAGAATTTATAAAATGACTACAATGAGAAATATTTAAGATAGTTTTGATACAGATGCAAATTTTAAGCACCTCAGAGATATGGAAAAGTAAAATCGCAAAACGTCACTCAATTCAGATACATACATAAGTCAAATTGAATTAAAGCACCTGTAATTTAATTTATAACTTTTAAACTCTGAAACCTGATAAATTTTTGGTAATACGATTTAAAATGAGCGATCGTCAATTAGTTAACATTTTCGTACATCTTTGGATTGCGTTGAATATTCTCCTCCATTATCTTCTTGTGTGTAATCTCCCAGTGCTCTACCTTTTGGATGACATCCGGAATAACCTCTCGAATATGGAAGCGATTGATCTCAGGACCATCGCGTATCTCAATATTTGTCTTGAAATTATAGTTGGGGGTGTAACCGTTGATTTTCAGGAAGTGATCAAAATAGAAGGGCACAATCTGTTCCTGAATATTGTCCAGAACCATTACAGACTCTTGGCTAAATCCCTCGCTGACAACACCATCCTCAGCGAAGGCGCGCACAAAGTTTCTCGTATTTTCCGAGATGATAACAGGAGGTGGGATAACCTTCTTAACACGCTTCTTGAGGAAGAGCCGCTGGAGGGGTCCAACACGTTTGGGTTTCCTATAGGGTGGCTCCAGATTACGTCGTACTTTCTTCATCTCCATATCGATGCGTCTCTCAATTTGATAGGCCTGGGCCGAGAGTTTCTCGAGGTAGCGACGTCGCTTCCGGAATGTCATTTCCAGTTCCCGCACCTTATCAATATCCATGTGCTCAAACTTACCAAGTATTTCCAATATCACATTGCTAATGGCGGCGACCATGTCCGAGGCATTGGGGATGACATCACTGGAGCCTCGCACCGTAGCGGGGACCAGACGACGCCAGACCTCGGCGAGAACAGCGCGATGTTTGTTGAACTCTTCGTCGGCAAAGGAATCCACAATGGGTTTATCAAGACTATGCTTTACACGTGCCTCCATCTCGATGGCACGATCCTCCATAAAATATTTCTTGGCTGATTTGCGAGCCACATATTCCTGTTTCTCCTTCAAATCCTTGTTGCACCAATCCACAAAAATCTCCAGTTTACCCTGTAGTTCGGTATGAATGGAGAGAGTGTAATGCATTTCCAGCAGTAGCATAAAAGTCTTGTTCTTCAGATTCTCAATGCCCTGCAGGAAGTTCTCGGCATTGGGAAACACCTGCAATACCGGGTGCAGATTCCGCATATAGACATCATAGTAAAAATCACGTATAGCCCAGGCGTCATCCTTGTCCCGGACGCGTATGTTCACAATGGTACGCTTGGCAATGGACTGATCATAGGGTTCCAGTTCATACTCCACATCCTCTTCCTCCCCTATCTCCCCAGTCTTATCTTCAATACCATCGTTATCGGAATGTATACCCCGTTTCTTCACTGGCACCAAGTGAATCCAATCGTGCTCCGATCGCCACTCCTCCTCGCCGAGCAAATAATGAAAGTTCTGCAACATAACACAGCGAATCCAATGACCCTCGATAAACACAATGTCCATGTTGAGCATCGTCAGCTCCCTTTCCAATTCGCGGTATTCCTGCTTCAATTTATCGGTTATCTCGTAGTAGGTCTTCACCTGATATACCTGAGTCATCGCCGCATTGTACTCCTTCTTTTCCCACTTGGCGAAGAGTCCCTCGTAGAGGATCTGCGTGTTCTTCATGTCCTGCCAGTGGCGTTCGTTAAGAGTATCATAGATTTTGGTGCGAACCATCTTTCCTTGAATCAACAGCGACTCATATTTGAGACGCATCGCGACCTTGAGGAGCTCGATTCCAGTCTTGAAGTTAAACGGCTTGACTATCGCACGATTTTTCAGCTCATCGATGTAGTTCTCATCAAGGTCAGTAATAACAGAGCCATAGTATTTGTTTGGTCCAGGTCCCAGGAGGGTATTACGCACATCTGGCACTGGAACTTCCAGTCTAAGGCGTAAGCCGTTGCGAAGACGAGAGCTGAATGTGAAGAACGAATCCTTAGGACCCAACATGACGGCCTGCTCCTTGTGCTGACCGGAGAAGGGCAACGTGCGATATGGATTCTCCTCCTCGGCATCCACATCGATTACTTCGGCCTGGAAACGCGATCGACGCATTTCCTCAAAAGGAACCAGAGGTTTTCGTATATAATCCAAGGGTATCTTTGTGTCGTCCTCCAGCAACAAAAAGCTGCCGCTGTCCTTGGAAAGATTCGTGCATTCGGAACTGCTAAGTGAGGTTAGGCATTGCTCAATACTTTTGAGATCCTCCTCTAGTTCAGCCACAATCGCCTTACGATCCACCAGAAGACGCTCCTCACCCGGTTCAATGTCCTTTGTCTCGTAGATAGCCTCTCGAGTCTCCCGCAAGAACTCAAGGTACTGACGACGTCCTGGAAAGTCCAGCGTGGTAAGCTCCTCAGGTTTTCGGGAATGGAAGATAAAGTCATAAGGTTGGCAGAGATCCTGCACCACCTCTCTGGCTCCATCCTTGCTATCAACTCGAGTGGCTGCCAAATGATCGGCAATCATTTTCTCGAAATCATAGTGAGGCATGGTCAGGTCCGTGTCCATGTATTTTTTACACGGAGGATTGGCTTTGATAAAATTTACGATTGGCACCTTCTCGGGCTGCTCCTGCACTGTGATCTCCGGATATACCGTCTTGGTCTGATAGTGCACATGGACGTGCTTCACTTGCGTTGGATCCCAATGATCATGATGATGTCGCGCTTCGAGTGTTTCCGTATAAGGACGCTTTGGGGTACGCACATTAGCAAACTTGATAGTATCCGGCATGATCTTCTCCAGCATCGGCTTACCGGAGTGTAGGATCGCATCATTAAACTGGGCCGAGGGCACACGCTCCGTGGCATAATCGCGTTGTCGTCGAGGATGAATGTGTAGCGTCTTCTCTCGGAACATGGGTGCTGGCATATTACCACGCTGATCGATAGGAATGTCTGGGACTCCAGTATCGGCACCTGCATTTATGCGGTAATCGGAAATCCGCGGCTTGTCCGACTCACTACTTCCGGGAACAGTGACGGCCTCCTGAGGTGGCACCCAGTCCAGATCGTACTCCTCCTCCTTGGCATCGCAAGGGGATTGCTCGCGAAGTTGTTTGGCCTCCACACAAGTCAGGCCCAGGAGATTCATCCTTGCCAGCTTCTGTTTGAGATGCTTGGCCTTGGCCACTCGGTTCTTTAGGGCAATGTATTCCACGGTGGTGTCAGCTTTGTTGGCGTCCACCATGTCGCCTTCCAGCAGATCAGGTGCATCCGGCACAATTATCTTTTCGGGAAACACATATCGAATGAGATTAAACTTTTGCACATGATACTTGAGCTTGGGTTTGACAAGCTTCAGATTCTTGCGTAAGACACGATGATAATGGAGGCCCAAACGCTTATCAATGAACTCCTTGATAGCGCTCTTCTGCTCGTGGCGATGCAACAGCATCCCCTGCGGTGGGAATAGATCCAATTTGGGATCATCGGGGTCGAGTACCTTTATTATACCCCTCTCGACGTCCAGCTTAATTGGCTCCTTGCGAGGCGCCAACTCATTAAGCCACTCATCGCGGGTCAGACAACCCTTAACCGTACGCTGACCCTCCATGATCTGGTGACGATGCAACTTGCCGCGCAGTCCGTCGCCATGCTTGAAGTGGAAGCCGCGCAGCTGAAAGTGATCACCGATTTTCCCCACCTTCAGATAGTCCTCATCATCGCTGCTCTGCTCACTTGGCGTGGAGCCAACGCTTCCCTCAATGCTCTCCTCGCAGCGCAATTGCTGTGCCGCATAGGGATATTTCTTATGCTTTCCCGTCCGCTCCAGGTAGAACTCTTGCGTTACCCTGGCCTGATCTCGGCGCACACAGTTCTCCTTGTGCATGATGCCCTTAAGGCGTTCCGTCTCCGTCAGCGTTTTCGGGAAGAATTTGCGTTTCCTTATCACTGGCGGAATATACTCGAACTTGCGGAAACTGCGCTCGATATCATCATCGATATTGGCCACATCCTCAAGCAGATCCTTCTCGGCGACAGTGCGTGCCTCAATCTCTTTGGCAGCTGCCTCCTGTTGGTTATGCTCTTGCTCTTTTTGAGCCTTTCGCTGTTTATTCCGTAGATAAATGTCCTTGTAGCGTGCTTCACGTCGCCTTTGCTCCTCCGTGAGATTGGCTTTGTTAGCCGGCTTATCCGGCGATCGAAAGAGTTCAGCCAGCTTAAAAGGCTTTGGAGGAGGGTCTTCCACCACGGGCTCATCTTTGATCCTGGTATTAAATACGGCTGGTATTTCCAAACGTTCCGCTTGCAGCTCAGCCTCCACTTTTGTTTCAGTCATCTTCTTGGTGCGACGTCGCGTCATGTAACGTACGACACGCCAGTATGTCTGCTGATTCTGTTGCTCCTGTTCGTCCTTCTCGTAGGTGTTCTTATAGTCCATGCCCTGAAAGTCCAAATTGACGGGATTCTCCAAATCAATCACCTCACAAATATGAGTATCCGATGACTCTGATCCGGTGCTGGCGCACACATTGTCCCCATGCTTGACCATCTTGCTGATGAGCTTGAATTGCTGATCCTGTGTGAGTTTCTTGTGCCGCAGTGCACTGGGATTGACCAGACAGTGGGTGCGGCGTGGATCCTGTGTTAAAAAGAACTTTTGACGTACCGGCGACAACTTGGACAGCTGCTGATAGTTCTTCGGACAACGTCCAATATGAGGCCGAGGCGCTCCAGGCTCGTAGCTAGCCTCGCAAGGTTGCTTCCATTGATCGCCCTTGAAGCCTTTTGGACGCACCGATGGCACATGATAATCGTCAATCATTTCTTTTGAGTCCGGTGCTTCCGGGGCATACACAACGGAGCGCCGTGCATTCTTTCCGGAGGTGGCTGGCTTTCCTGGAATGCTGGATGATGTGCAACTGCGCGGTTGCATTTTCACCGTGAAAACGGCATCACGAAAACGTGACTCACTGGAGCTAAGAAAATCGTTGGCCCCCTTCTTGGACTTAAACTCCCGATTGCCGCATTCATCACGAGTCTCAATCTCGGTGCGTTTTATGTTTGCGTCCGGAAACTCTAGAGTCTGAACGGTCAGCTGGGGATCCGAGTCACGGTGTGAAAAGTCAATGTTCTTAAACTTGGCTATTTCAATCTCCCGTTTCGTTTGTCGGTGTTGCTTTTTCGGAGGACACCTGCGCTTTTCCCACGGCTCGCTCACATTGATCCTAGCCTGTGTCTTAGCCTTTAGCACCTTCTGTTCAAGATCCGGTTCCGACATCGTTTCGGGCATGAATGTGTCTCTTTCTCTTTTACCTCGTATCGAAATTCGGTGATCTGAAGTATTCTCATCCTTTAGTGTGCCACGAACCGAGGATCCAGTGGCTCGTTTGTGGCTTCCACTGAACCGTCCTTTAGAAGGTGCCGACATTATTGCACCGGACTTTGAATATACAAGTTGTTGAGAATAGTTCTATGTATTTACTATAAAATACTTTTTCAATGACGTTCGGACGTGGTATTCATAGAAATCAAAAGCAACTAACTGATATTCGACTCAAATGTTTTTGACAAATCTCTGCCGACTACGTGAATTTCACGTATTAAAAAAAATATATTAGATCTATAAAGATAAGTTTGATGTAATTATTTAGATATATTTAAATTTTTTAGTATTTCATTAATGTTTTACCTTAATTTTTTTTATTTTATACTTTCGAGGAGTACCCATAAATTCAATACTACAAATATCTGCTTACTTGATATTTATTACATTTCGAGGTAGCAATTGCTGTGCTCAGCATTCGTATTTCCCCACACCATTTGCTTCCTTTTTGTCCGTACTTTCCACCCTCGGTAACAATATTTCCATTTCAGTTATTTTCAATACCCTGTAGCTATTTATTAAAAGGGGTTTTAGAATTTAAAGAAATTGCGCGAATAAGCAAAAAAGTTATAGATATAGACTTGGAGTTTTTCTTAATGTTAGTAATCGTTATAACAAATATTATAACCTAAATTGTTAAATTTGTATAAGGTGTCTTTGGGACGAGCAAACTCTTTTCCATAACATGTGTACTTGTGGCTTTTATACTTATTGTAAACTTCCGTCCCCCTAAAAGTATGCCATAAAAATTGACTTGTTTTCCATTTTTAGCTTGTCGCACTGCGCATTGAGCGGCATTTTCCACATTTCTCAATTCCATTTCGGCATTTTATGACCTACATATGTCAGCCTCTAATAGGACCAAGAACTAAGTCAATGTCCCCGCCGACTTTCGTGCAATTTAATTAAATTTACAACGACTTTTATTTAGCAAACATTCAGCATAATTTTCAGCAGGTGAATTGAAAATTCAACGGATAAGGTCCAACAATTTCCCATCCCCAATCAATTATCTCCAACTGAAGCCCTTTCCATCAGGTTTTTGAAATTTGCGGCGTATTAATTTCGAATTTATGTTTATTTCAGACGCTCATAAACGGAAATGAAGTTAATTTTTGTACATTTTCTATTCGTGCGTCATTTTTAATGTTCACTCATTGTTGTTATCGTTGTTTGTGCTGCTGTTGGTCCGATTGTTTTGATTATTGTTTTTTGGTAGCCCCGGGCGGCAAATAAATAATTTATAATAATTTCACAAAATGCCACTTAAAGTGCGGAAATTGCGCACAATGAAGCCTCCACATCGCGCAATTGCGTGAATTTATAATTATTTTTGTTTAAATTCAATTAAATAATTTTCCGCGGAGAGGGATGCAAAAACCATTGAGCTAAAACGAAAAGTTTGCTCAATTACATAATACTCTTTACCGATTGTTATAATATTGTAATACATAATTTGTTATCACGAATTGAGATAAATATAATATGTATATAAGGGTGATAGAGTATCTCGTGGTCGTGAACGACTTATATAACTTTTGGCATGTTGGTGCCATCGTTTAAAAATTTGTATAACATACTCAATATATTAATTTCTATAGCATATGCTTGCTCGAAGCTTATCAAAATCAAAACTTATTCGATCTGTGGTATTTAGGAACTTTTAAACTAATTCGTACAATTACTCTTAAGATACCTTATCTTAGACTTAACATATTTTTGATGCTAATGTATTTATTGTTAAAGGTGACTTAGTTTATGATATTGAAAACATTCATGGTTTCTTCTGTCATCGCTTAAAATATCGAATCCAACTAGACTTAAGAGCCATCTTTGCCATTAATTTTTTGTTACAACAAACATGGCGGTAAAGCAACAAAGCCCACCAAAAGGGCAACAAGACAGATTGGTAAATATTTTTTTCTCCACTTCCAGTTTGCAGCTAAAAAGTTTAATTCAATTAAGAGTTTTGCCTCGGCGGGTGTTGCTCTGTCGAGAAACCAAACACAGCCGCACACAGCTACATACACACACACGCACACACACACACACATACACCTATATACGACCAAATACCAGTATACTATCACACTCACCGAGAGTAAAGTCAAAGTTGCGCTTTTCAATTTTTGCAACATTTTCTGTTGCATTTCCTTTTTGTTGCCTTCGCTCACCTTTTCTCGCCCACGTTGCATGTTACATTCACCTTTACGGGGATTCATTAAAAATGCATTCTCAGCCTGCTGTGCGGCACAAAATGGCAAAAAAAAAAAAAAAGAAATAGAGACTGAAAAATTTGTGCAAAACTTTTGGCTCTGTGCAAAATTTGCCATATGGCCAAAGTCTGTGTGGGATTTTCTGGGCGTTAAGGTAAAGTTTCTTCTTTTGCAACAGCTCTTAAAGATGCACAGGTTCAACATCTTTATAAGACGGAAAATGAAAAAACTATTTTCTCGGCTCCAACCGTTCCTAAATAATCGCCAAGCAACGTATTGCAAACATGTACAGTGCTTAGTTGATTCAGTAAAAATTTCACATATAAATTGAAATTATTTAGATTATAAATCTATGAAACTTAAATTTAATTAAACATATGGTATGTAATTAAATTTATTATTTTGATAGTTCTAGGAAATTTGCAGTAACCTGTTCAGTTTTAATAGTTCGCATATTGCAAAGTTTGTTTTTTACACTTGAGAAAAAAGTTAGGACATACTTCAGCTGCATTTTCTGCATCCATCTCTTGACCCATATGAGAGCCCTATGGATATGCATAGTTCCACTCTTTGTTCATCTTCTAATTGCCCGGCAAATCTGCTCATCTCGTCAGTAATTTCCTAAGCTCGACTGCCTGCAAATGCATTTTCCCAGGCTCTTCAGTAACTTTTTTTTTGCCTACACTCTCTTTTCACGCGCGGCAAAGTTTTTAATTGAAAGTTTTAAGCTGTAATTGAAGTTTGCCCAGTGCTTCGAACTGTCACCTCCTCCGCTTCTCGTTCCATCTAATAGTGCTGCCATTTTGCCAGCCTCTTCATTGCTCACTTTGCCACGGTCTGGGCCTGGTTCTGGGTCTGGCTCTGGCTCTGGGTCTGGGTCTGGCCTGAAGCTGTAGCTGTAGCTGGTTACAGCTTGTAAAGCGCTTTATCCGGTGCAGCTCGGAGTCCAAGTTCTTTTCGAGTGAAGCGCAAATTTGCCTTTTGGCCCAGGTATGAAATAATTATAATTTGCAAATTTCTCTGCCACTGCGCGGACGCTGTTTAATTTTGTGTGCAGCAACTTGTTAAAGTCGACCCAAAAGTGGCAGCCACTTGAACAATTTCCATTTATGTGTTAAATTTTATTTAATTTTACTTTACTCGAATATCGCATTTTTTATACCATTTATTTCGTTTTAAATACGCGTCCTCGTGTCGTTGCACTTTCTTTTGTGGCATATACAACATGTATTTATTTAATTAAAAACCCTGCTTTTGTGCTCTGTGCAGTGTTGTGTAGTGTAATAATAACAATAATAATAACCTTTTTCCTCCCATTCGTGTTGCGTGTCGGTTGCCAGTTTCCAGAACTTTTAACAACCAATTGAATGCTGTTGCAGATAAATGTACAGAAATATGTTAAAATGTTTCAGTCGAGAGTGATAGACATATAAATATCCTAGAGAAATGTGTTAGAGTATCAGGCGTGTTATGAAACAGAAAGTTTACAAGAATTGTTGATAATTTGTATTTATTCTGTACAATTTTTTTAGATTATAGATCGAAACAGTATTTGGGTAAAGACATTTAAGTGTACATTTTCTGATTAAAATTTCTTATTTTGTATTGTTGTTGTAATACAAAAAATAATACTTCAATTCTTGTTCAAATGTCAAATGGCATGCTTTAAAAATGCAATCTTTATTGATAACATATCGTTGTTAATTGAATAAAAATATTTCTTAACATATGATTTTATTTCCTTATTCATTTTTTTTTTAATTTGAATACATTTTCAGATGTTGATTGTTTGTACCGCATTATTGTTGCTGTATTAAAATTATTCATTATTTTTGTTGGGGGTCTTTTCAGAAATCACACCACGAGAAAGAAGAAATTCCAGTTTTTAATTAAATTTTTACGGAAACGCAGTCGTATTAAACGGAAATATTGAAACATTTATATGCAAACGACATGGGAGAAAAAGTTGGAAAGAATACAGACGAGCACACATGACAGAATTATAACCTCTATCAGTCTCTGTAAAAAGTTATTTTAATAATATAACAAGTGGGAAAGGCTATAGTCGAGATCCCGACTATAGGATACCCGTTACTTATTTCACTACATATAAAAGTACTTAAAAGAAAATTTTCTAACAATACAAAATCTATTGCATACTCTAGGGGCATGTATTGCCATGTATTGCTTAAAGAATCATTTTCAGACAATAACTGCTGTTCTACTTGTCCGATCGTGTTGCGATTCAGTGGGATAATAAATAATAATAATAGATATCAGTGACTACAAGAAAAACTATATTATCTTAAAAACTGTGGGTGTGGTAGCTTTTCGCGATTTGCGAGGGCGGAGGGGGGCGTGGCCAAAATTTGAAACAAACTTGATCTGCGCTGGGTATATAGAAATCTGTGTGCCAAATTTGGTTATTCTATCTCTTATAGTCTCGGAGATTTCTTTGTTTAGACGGTTTTTCGCAATTTGCGGGGGCGGAGGTGGGCGTGGCTTAAATTTGAAACAAACTTGATCTGCGTGGGGTATATAGAAGTCTTTTAGTGAAAGTTTGGTATCTCTATCTCTTATGGTCTCTGAGATCTAGGCGCTCACACGGACGGACAGACGGACAGACGGACAGACGGACAGACACACATGGCTATATCGACTCGGCTATTGATGCTGATCAAGAATATATATACTTTATGTGGTCGGAGAAGCCTCCTTCTGCCTGTTACATACATTCCAACGAACACAATATACCCTTATACTTATTTTTTATAAGTAACGGGTATAAAAATAATATATATTTATTTTCGAACGTGTAGTCAGTAGCACACATACAATGTCTGAATTTTTGAAGAGCCTCCTTCTGCCCGCCACATTCTTTTGCATAAAGTTAATTTGTTAGCTGGTATCGGGTATATGAATATTGAGGGAACTGAATCAGTCAGCTGTCACCTCTTTTATTCACCCTCCCGACATCCCTGTGGACAATCAATGATCCTTGCACATTGTGTACCGAGTTGCTTGCCAAAGACTCGAAAAGGGGAACTTTAATTTGATTGTTGTATAGCACATTATATTACTGCAATTTATGATCTTTAGCATTGGTCCTTTAAACACATATCGTGTACCCTATGTAAATCATAAAGCCTACACAATGCTTAAATGTTTTTCGGTTATATAGATCGGACAGTTAGGACCATTCGGACCATTAAAATATCGAATATTAATACATAATTACAAAATATAAATAAATTTAGTTGTTTTTCGTATATTCACTGTAATCAATCCTTGTAATCTATAATAGTTAGTATCAGTTATATGAAAATATCTACTTATCTGAATACAATTGGAAAAATATATGTAATTTGGTATTCGAAGAGCTTCTGCAGCATTTGACACACACACACACTCATACTCACATATAGAAGGACAACGGCAAACGACAATTTCCGGACAACAAATGCAAGCAATAATAATAAAGGATAATAAATGAATTCAATATGCAAAAGTGTACAATGTTTATTTATGCAATAATGCAACGACAATTAGGGCAATTAAATATTTATTTTTACACTTGGCAAAAGCTCGACGAAAATTCTCATTCATTTTGTTTGTTTTAAATTTCAATAGTCTGATATGTGAGTGGTTCTTGTTATTGTTGTTGTTGTTGTTGATTTAACGAGTGCATTTGAGCCACAACAACAACTTGTTCAAATTTTCGTTTTGGTTTTGTTAAACAAACTATAAAAAAACAACAACAACTGAATGTGTTGCCACTGAACCTGGCACTTTGTCAACTTCACACAACGACAAATTGGTAAACCAACAACAACAACAGCAGCAAAGTGCAAAGTGAGCAACAAAGCCAAAAAATAAATAAAATAACAAATGTAATCAAATAATGAAAACCACAAAAATTAATTAGCATGCCAACAAACTAACTAATAACTAAAGTCTATTAATTAATTGTTCGACTCTTTATTTAATCCAAAAAAGAAAAAAAAAATTGATTCAGATATTTTATTATTTTACATAGAAATTACACACTTGGGCTTTAGATATATGGTCAGCTAATTGATAAATACAAAAACTTTACTGCCAAAAATGATAAATAGCAATGGGCAGTATATTTCGAATAGTCCCCAGTGAATTGCAATATAACAACTTTGCATTCAGCTTACTACAGAGATAAATGCATGATAAAGATTAGATTTATTGTAAGTCTAGCTATTATTATTATTTCAAATTTTGCACCATTGTGAATTTTAATCGAATGAAATATAACCACATAATTACAGTAACTGCAGCAAAGGATGCTACTTTAATATATATAGAATGCAAATGAAAAATGCCTAAAACACACTGTTAGTAATTTGCCTAGCAAGTTTAACTATTTATATTACCATAGTATATTAAAGATAATAATATTAATTATAATTTTGACAAGCTTATTGTCATTTAATATATGTAACATACTGAAGATACAATTTACCCATATTAAAAACAGTTATCATTCAATTATATAATAAATTTAAATTATAGTGCTTTCTTTTTCTTTATTATTATCCATCACAATTGTTGCTAGTGAGTTCTTGCAGTGTATTAAGCACAGCTTTTACAGAACTATACACAATTGCAGAAAGTTTGATTCCAGTTTACCTCCACTCATATCAAAATCTATGCTAATCCCACACAGAGACACACTCACAAACACTCAAAAACATATTCAACCGTACACACATATATATGAATATATAGTAGTATATATATATATATGAATACCAGCACAAATCATTCCGCTTGCCACGCCTCCCGCCTTGTTTGTATCCTTCGACTGGGCATTATATGTTATTAAAACCATTTTTAATTGAAAATTAATTGAAATATCAATTGCAGTGGCATTATAATGCATTGAGTTGATTCTGAGGCAACAGTTAACTGTTTGCTTCCCTTTATTATAATTCTACTGTGGCATTTTATGCATTTACAATTTATTATTATGCAATTTCATGTGGCATTTATATGCGGATATGTACATATGTATATGTATGAACATATCTCTGTCTGCCTGTGCATATGTGTACTTGATAATTTGTTATGCAATAATATTCCAAAAATCCATATTGATGTCATGTCAATTTGTCTGTTATTCGAATACACACTGTACAGCCCAACTCGAAATCAATTAATACAATCCGGCGGTCAATTGAAATTGTATACTTCGATCATTGAGTGGCTCCATAAATTAGCAGGGCAAACTATTTAATTGAATTAAGCGCAATTTACAAATCTGCATTACAAACATTACATACTCAAGTGTGGTGGAATGTTGAGACCCCATCACTTTCTATCCACATCTCTCAATTTCTATCCTTCTCTAAGCGTTGTCTTAATTTGAGCTCAATGCAAGCTGCTGTCATTCAGTATCTTTTCCATTTCCATCTCTTACTTGTATCTTCTTGGTCTAAAAGGCAAACCGTTGGCCAACATTTGATTTGATGATGCCAAGCCAAAGTCCATGAATGTTGCATCTTGATGGCAAACAGTTTTGCCGCTGCATAAATCTAATAAATCAACAAGAAAAAGTGTGGCAAAAAGATGCCTAGACATTGCCACAAATGGAAATGCCTTAGCAAAAAACTAAAAACCAATGGTAACTGGAAAAGTAGAAAAAGTGCGTAAACGGAAATTGTTGCTGTCGTGTCTTCCTACACAGCATGTGTTCGTACTTTGGAGGACCCCCAATGAGTTACAACATGTATGTACAGGATCGACAGAGAAAAAAAAGAAATTCTAGCTTAATCAAGGTCTTTAAGCTTAAAGAAATAAATCAAACACACAACTTATTTAAAAAATGTATGGTATTGAATAAGTTTGTTTTTTAATGTTCATAAGTAAGAAAAATTGCAAACTCAATTAAATTATAAAGAATCCGGAAATTTTCATAAATTATTATTCTTGCTAAATAAAGTGCATATTGTCTTGAAATTATTTATTTTTATATGTTTTATTTTTAAAGCTTATCTTAATATATACTTTTATAATATTTTGTGCAACAATGTTTTGGCGTAGTAAATTAATAAAAGAGAAGAAATTTAATTTCAGCAAAACATTTTCCATTATAAATTATTGATTTTAAAGTTTTAATTAAGATAATATTATTAACTTTAATTGTGCAAATTGTTTGTCATAAATCCAATGTGATATTACCTAAAAAATCCAACTTGATCTTGAATAAAAATGTCTTAAGCTGTAACTTTGATATAGCCATTAGTCAGCATGTCAAAAGTGAAAGTGGCAAGACAATTGCTTTGTCTTTTTCTATATTTTTGTTGCCTTTCGTTCGACTAGCAAAATTACGAGCCTATTGTTTGGCAGTTGCCAAAAAGTGTGACTATGCGAATTGAATGAATTTGTGGAAGCGGCCCGGAGCTGCCGCTAGGCTAATGGCAATTTTAATGCGCACTTCCGGACGGAAGTCAAAATGTCGTCCTCACAGCGGGCTGAAAGCGCCCAATTGGGAGACTCTGGGAGGCTGACACACGTACGCAGTCGAGAGGCAGTTCGGCGTTAAAAAGACAAATGACAAACACATTTGCACACTATTACAACTGGAGCGCGTGTTGTGCGCTTTCTCTTTTTCAGTTACCCTCTCTCTTTCCTCTTGCTGTCTCTCTCTCTCTCTCTCTCTCTCTCTGTCGCGCTCTTTCGCTGTTCGTGCTTTGGGGACTCGCAACAGGCGGTCATGACAGAGGCACATAGATAACTGTCGCTCTATTTTATACACACTACTTACATGGCAGATAAACACGCATGTAAATATGCGAAGGAGGCGGCAGGTTGGCGGGCAGCGGGACGCAGAGACAAAGAGAAGGAGACTACAGAGGATGGCATTAAAATAATGTTAAATTGCTTGTAGTATTTGCTTCTGCTGCCGCTGGCTGCTGCCTTCTGGATCGCCTTTGTTTGCTGGCATCTCATTGTACATAGTTGTCCTTCGGAATGTCCTGACCACCCAACCGCCTGTCTACCCTTCTGTCTCTTAGTGTTATTGTTGTTACTACTGCTCTTGTTCTTGTCATGCCACACACTTTTTCTGCTCCTTTTTTGTTGTTGTTTTTTTTTGTTTTGTTTTCGTCCTTTGCAGTTTTTCGGTGCGTGGCGTCGTAATTCATTGTCTCCGCCTCCATTAAAGGACCTCGTCTGAATATTTTATTTGTTGTTGTATTTAAATGTGCTTAAAATGTGGTTAAATTTGCTGGTAAAAGTACCGTTTGCCTCGTTCGCACTTCCGTTTCCGTTTCACATTGTTTCTTTCCACTGTTGCCAACTGAATGGAGTTGATTTTTAAGTTGCAATTCTTGTGGTTACACCAACAATTTGCCCCAATGTCCTGTAAATATACTTGCAAATTGGTTTAGATTTGTAGCCAATTGCCAGCTAGACTTTTCATTGTCTTTCTGGCATTTAAGTTTGCCAACTTTAACTTTCAAATGTCTTAGAACAGTAAAGATAACAACAATTCCTTAAAATTTAACATTGTTAATCTATTTTCAAGGATATCGAGTATTAAAATTTGATATCTTTTATATAGTACCTAATATCTAATTACAATTAATTCTGTTTCCAAAAATACGTAAAATGTTTAAAGTTCAATTGTATAGATATTACAATTTGCTGGTCTTTAATTCAGGCCTTAAAGCTGATCAAATAAACACAATATCCCCATTTGAATATTCAGTCCCCAGAGTATTCGTTTGGCTCTGTCGCCCCGTTGAATTGCAGGACAACAAATTTGAATAATTGTAGGGGTGCATTTTTAATGATGTCGGCATCAGTTTACAAAGTATTTAACCACTTGCCAACACTAAAAAGTGGTGTTATTTAAACTTAAATTAAATATTTAAAATGCATTATAGTTGACCAGTTTTGGGGCAGTGAATCAAAGCGTTTGTTTTTGTGTTTTTATTTTTTCAGTACTTTCTGCCTCCCAAGCGGGCAGTGCAAATATTTGTTTAAACCGCACTAAAGGGAATGTAAGCGTGAGTGTGAATGTGAGTAGTGAGTAGTGAGTGTACCCACGAATGCACTCTACTCACTCGCATGAGTAATTAATTTAATTAATTTGTTCATAATTAATACCAATGGTAAAAGTAACAACAAAGGAATCGCCAAGCAATATTGTTGCTGTTTATAAATATGTCGTCAATTTTCGTTACAAATACACAGCATATATTTTATTTTATTTTTTTTTGATTCGCCTGACCGCCTGTCATATTCATATTGCAACCGTGATGCGACTTTTTGCAATCTATTTGTTAAATATGTCACTCTTAATATGCCACGCACATTTTCACTTATTAAGTGCGCTTCATTCAATGGCAAAAATAAAAATAAATATTTCAAAAAAATATCACAACAGAGAAGCAAAAATCCAATACAATGCATTGTGCAACGTTGCGTATGCGTGATTTTTAATCAACCCGCCACTCGATGAACCAAACCAATTTCCCACTTTTAAACCCTTTTGCATCCTTTGACGCCCATGCAGGTCAAACACGCAGCCAGTTGCATTTAATGCATTAAAGCAAAGTATATTATTTCATTATATTACGCAAATGCTTATGATAAAACACAACTGCAATGCCACAGTGGAGCAAATATATAAAAAAAGGAAATTTAAATCGAATTTATAACATTAATAAACCTGTGCATACCTAATACCTGTGTGACTAAATAAATGTTATTTAATTACTATTGATTTGATAATATAATAATATGGTAACTTAAATTTCCTCCCTTTAGTTATTATATTATTTTTGAATAATAATTAATCAGGTAATAAATATCAATAAATAAATTTCATAAAATGTTCCACAGTTCAAACATTAATTAAAACATCCTATAATGGTTAGTCAGCTGCGCTTGATATGATGCACACGCACACAGTTACATTGGCATATTAATATATATTGACATTCCAATGTGCAATGTGGCGTATGAGCGATTTGTGTATATGCGCACAATATTTTAAGTGCTTTATGGTTAATGCCACTTATGGTTAGCACATTGACAAACCCAACCCAAAAGTCGGAACAACAGCCAAGCCGCAAATTTATGTAAATTTGTGTTTATATTGAAATAAGGGCACCTGAATCAGTCCGAAAATCGACAATACTTTGATCCCTCCACTGCAATCACAGACGCTAAATGCAAAAACTAATTAAAATTACAAATCCACGAATAATTTCCGTATTCTCTTCATTGACTTTGCCAAATGGCAAAATTATGTAGGCTTAAAAATTAATAGCACATAATGCGGCAACAAAATGTAAAATTGCAAACGGTCATTGAATTCAAAGGTTTACTAAGCTGTTGAACGAAAGAGAGAGGGAGAGAGGGAGAGAGAGAGAGAGATAGAGTGTGAGAAGTAGTCTCTCCTCTGGCATAATTGGATATGTATCAATTGGCAAGCTTACTCAATTTGCAGGCAAACAATTTGAGCTGTAAAGAGCATCGGCTTGATAAAAATCTATTGCATACTAATAGGCACTTCAATTCAATTCGCTCACTTAGGCAGCCTCATATGTAACCATATGTACATACATATGTGTGTGTGTGTGTGTGTGCACTCGAGTGTTTACAAATATCTGTGTGTGTGTGTGGGTGTGTGTGTGAGTGCGGGTGTGCTGCACTTTACAATGACCCATAATAAAGTTTGTTTGCCGCTCTGTGTCTGCCAATTTGCCCATTTTGTGTTTGCTCAACGCGCCAGAGCAAACAAACGATGCCAAAGAGCAAGAACTGAGTGCGAGAGTCCAAACACACACACACACACCCAGCATATTGAATAACAGAGCGAGAGAGAGAGAGCTTTCGAAAGAGAGCGCAATACATAGTGTACACACCGGACACAACGGAAGAGGCACCAGGTGGCCAGGTGGGCAGGTGGACAGGTGGAAAGGTGTACAGCGGAGGCGGACAGTGCGCAGGTTTACTTAACGACTGACAGCGGCGAAGACGACAGAGAGAGATAGAGAGAGACAGAAAGAGAGAGAGAGAGGGAGAAAGAGAGACCTTACTCTCTTAATCTGGTTTAGTGTACTCTTAAAAGTATTTGCGGAGATGGGCAGCACTGTCTTTTAACTCTAGTACCTCTTTTCTTTGGTATTTTTTGGCGAATAAATTTGACATTCAATTCAATTGAAAACATTCTCCAGACCGCTTAACTCTCTCAGATACTTAAAAGACATATATTTCAATACCTACACATATTTAAACAAACTCTGTTTTACAAGAAAGCGAAGAGACAGATCAAAGTTTCATAAGGTTAACAACATCTTTATTTGACCACTATTAAATAAAGACAACATATTCGAAGTACCTTTAAATACATATCTGTCATACGTTTACAAAAATTAAATATAGATTGCTGCAAAAGTGGCATTTAATAAAAAACAGTAATTGGATATTTGTTAAAGTTAAATATAATCTCAACAGTTCTTTTACAAATTTGTTATTTTTTCCAACAAACAAAAATATGCTGAAAAAACACAAGTATCTCGGCAATATATTGTTTAGTAGTATTTTTTTTTACTTAAATATACTTAAATGTCCTGTTTATCAAGTTGCTTTAAAATATTCAACTAGTTGGAAATGTTTGTTCTAATATTAACAACTCATCAAAGACTCAAATAGCCAAGAGGACCAACAAACCAGGCTATTAATTAGCCATTTGCACGCCATTTCAATGCCATGTCATCACACACACACACACACATGTCAATTGCAAAATTTGTGAGTAGTAACTAAGCTGAATCCTCGCTCGCCTTCATCTCGAAGTGTTCACCCTTTCCCTAAGATGTCTGGACAATAGGCGACAGCAGCAGTAACAACATGCAAAATACATACATATATTAAATGTTCGAAGTGAGGACAGAACGCAGAGAGAGAGAGTGAGAGAGAGTAGACAAGAAGTGGAGGCATACAGTGCGTATGAGTGACATTTAATTAGTACGACATAAGCGTTACCATTAAGTACACTTCGACTTGTATTTATTTGCAAACAAACATGGCGACAAACACCGCCCCCTTCCCCTCGCTAGCCATCTTTAAGAGAGGGCGAAGAAGAGGCGTCTGTAACTTTTGTGCCTCGGTGTTTCGGGTGTTTACACACATTTCACACCGCCAAGAGCACACATACATAGACAGTCACCCACGCGCACTTGAACAAAGTGCAAGAAATTTATAAGTAAATATTTATAACGCGCACTGTTTTATGTAGAAAGGGACTATTGCCAAACAAAATAATTACAGCATAAATTAAGCAAAATAACCGCAGACGCGTAAATGTTACTTCATGACTTCTGTGTGTTTAAGTGTGTGGTTATATGTATGTGAAAACATACACGTAACATACATACTATATACTTCAGATTTATTTGTAGTGGTGTGTAAAGTACTAATTGTAACTTAGAGCCTACTATTTCGTTTCTGTGATAATATTACAATGGTGGAAGCAAAATTACTTTATTCATGGCTAAATTAAATCTTATTGTAAGTAAAACGACTTTAAAATATTGTAGGTATTACAGATTAAATTAAATTGGAATAAGGTATAATTTGATATGAATTTTATTTATATGTTTTCTTATACTGTAACTAAATATTAAGCTTGAACAGAAAACTAGGTGCTTTAATGTCAATTAATGTAAGTATAAAAGACTACTGCTTAAAGAAGTACAAATAAGAACATTACCCAATAAATGAGTATGTCACATACGGAAAAAAGAGTCTATGGGT
Source organism: Drosophila phalerata (assembly GCA_951394115.2). Taxonomy (NCBI): domain Eukaryota; kingdom Metazoa; phylum Arthropoda; class Insecta; order Diptera; family Drosophilidae; genus Drosophila; species Drosophila phalerata. The sequence goes on from OX596008.2 coordinate 15,812,463, forward strand.
TTAAAAAGAACAACTCTGTGCTATAATGCTGCAAATCAAAATATTTATGCAAAGAAAGTATCGAGATAAGGGCTTGGGAAATACTAGGATGCTCTTTGGGGTGAGTTGATTTTGTAAGCTTACTTGGTATGGATGCCCATAGAACGAAGCCAAATGAAGCCGCAATTTTCTTGCCAAAGAAGCATTTTTTAATTAGACAAAACTTTCACCTGCAGCTGCTGCTGTCGCTTTTTGAGACAGTCGGAAGTTGGGGGCATCTTGTTGCCAGTTGTGGGTACTTGGTCGAGGCAAAAGGGGTGAGGGATGAGGGATGTGGAGAGAGGGATGAGGGAAGTGCAGATGTGCTGGAGGGTGGCACGTTTTGGAATTTGACTTTATTTCATACTTGCCAAAGTCTTTTGTGCCCTTTCGAGGCAGCGACTAACCGACTACAGCAACAACAATAACAATTGACAACTCTAAACTGGGAAACTGAGAAGTATGCGACACGAACTCAACTCAAAACAAATTTTTGTCTGTCTGCGGAGCAAAGTGACAGCATTGAAGTCGCCGGAGTGCTAAGGACGCACTTGACGGAGGATCGGAGACTTCCTCGCGGACTGGTTGCTGCTTCAAGTGCGTAGCAGTTAAATGGAGTCAGCTTATAAGGCAGGTACGAGTTCGAGTACCCGAAGAGCCGAGGAACCGAGGAACCGAGTACCCCATTCATACCCTTATTATATTTCATTTGACATTTTTTTTTTGCTTCTCTCTCTTCTTATTTTGGTGACAAAAAGTGATACAACAACACGAAAATGAGTAGATGAAAGGCGAAACAGAGAGAGAGGGAGAGAGAGAGAGAGAGAGATGGAAGGGCGATGGAGTTGTGTACATGAATAAGTTAACTACCGCACTAATGTACATTTGATGTACTTTTATGTTCGGCGCCCTCCAAGCTGCGTTGCCATGTATATTGAGATGAAGATGAAGATGGGGCTGGGACTGGAGGGTGGGGGCGGGACTGGAGGGTGGGGGTGGGTGTAGAGGTTCGTTTGGTTGTCGCTCAGGTGTACAGTTAGCTATTTATATTGAAGCAGCTACTTCGCCAGCTTGTCTCGCTTGACAGCTGTCACAAGACTGTCGGTTCTGTTCTCCTCCTCCCCGTACCACCTCTTCTCCCCATCCACTGCTTTGTCGTTCTCGTCGACATCGCATTTGGCGTATTGAAGTGGAAGTGGAAGTCAAAGTGTTGCGCTAAAAGTTGCGTTCTGTTTTGTTGTCTGACTTACGAAGTGTGTTGGTTTTTTGGCGGGTACAGTAACTACAGTGCTTCAAAGCAGTTAAGATTTAAATAATTTAATTACCTTATTCACACATACCACATTTAAATCTCAGTTAATTACAATAAAGGCATTTAATCTCCAAAAATAATTGTTAATTATTTGGATCGATGGATTTCCATTGATTTAAACATATTCAGATTTTTGAGACCTATTTACATATTTTGAAAATTGATTAATATCTATTTTTTCTATTTAAAAATAAAAATAGGAAATTATAAATCAATTAAAGTATGTTACATTGTGAATTGTATTAAATTGGTTTTCTTGACATATAGAAAATATTCAATTCTATATTTCCATTAAAATATAATAATAATGCAATTTTATATAATTATATTCAAGACATCTTGATACTGTGCAAAGGAATTTAGAATATTTGCAAATATATACGAATACATTTTGTAGATTTATCAACTTATATTCAATTTCCTTGCCTTTCACTTGACTTTCCCACACTCGGAATCCTCTTTTGCCATCGCTTGTTTTGTCACCTAAGCGACAATGGCAACACGTTTATTAGCCTCCAGGCTCTCGAGTATGCCTGTACGCCTGTACGCTTTCAAAATTTCCAAATCAAATTAACTTGCTTTCATTTGGGGCAAAGAAAAGCAAATACGAAAAGTGTAGCATATATATCGGGGCACTCACTTCCTGTCAAGGCGTGGGCTTTGCTGATGTTTTCCATTTCTTTTGCGTTTCATTTTTCAATTTGTAAGTGAAATTCACTTTTGTTGTTACATTTCTGTTCATTTCCTTTGAGTAACTCAAAACCTGCATCGCCGAAAATGCCTGCATCCATGTGGATATCAGAGGAGAGCAGGCAGCAGTCCATGGGGACATTTGGCAGGGCATTAAATTTCACTCGTTACAGGAAAAGAATCTCCTTCAGTGCTATAGAAGTAATAAATTAATAAACTTAAAATTCACATCATAATATTTAAATTATATTTAAATAATTCTTCATCGCCAGCTGCACACTCCAAAGATAAACCCGAATCAACTGCAACCTTGGACTACGCAGCGTATGCGCGATTTGAGTTTTGTGTTATAAAATATTTATGCTATGTTACCTGCCGTGTCTAGACTTATTTTAACATTTGCCCAGCCAAAAGAAGAGACGAATAAAAATGTAGAAAGCAAAACGCAGCTAGCCAACTTTGCAAATGTAAATAATAACAGAAATTGTTGCAATCCTCTCCATGGGCGGGCCAATAACCTTGAGACGGCCAACGGAATCGCTCTGGGACTGTGATTCGAACTGGGACTGAGACTGGGACTTGGACTGCCGGCACTTAAAATGCACTCAACTAAAATGCCACAAATGTAGCAGAGGCAACAAACATCAACAACATCAGAGCCAAGAGCCAAGAGCCAAGAGCCAAACAACCAATGGCCAACAAAGCAAAAAAAGGTCATTGAAGTAAACGTAAATGAAAAGAAAACTGCAAATAAAATTAACACGCACATGAAAATGCAAGGAATGTGGAGAACACAGCACAAAATGACGAGTGAAAGCAGAAATGTAAATATTATAATAAAACTGAAAGCGATTACTGGTTTCAAAAATATGGATCATAAAAACCGATTGACATTATTTAAGAAGAAGCTATAAATATTAGTTTTCATTAATTTTAAATATTTTTTCAATACTTAGTAAATATTATTTTCTTAAAACTTGAATAAGTTGTATATTTTGTGAGAAAATAAAATTAGTCCACTCTTTGTTATTATATATTATACCATATTTTGTTGCACATTAAATTACATTTTCAAGTGCTTCTGCCACATCCGCAATTTACCACCGCCTATCGCCTGCCTGGACCTCTTATCATATAGGAGTATACATATATTATGCAGCGACTGCAAAGCAAATTTATTTAAGTTAAAAGTCAACACACACTCGACACACTCACACACACACACACACACACACACACACACCGTACTCCTTTCTGTGCTGCACATTTGCACACTTAATGTCATACTTCGACCGATGGCCGCCTCTTTGACCACGCCCATTTACTTTGGCAACACCATAAAGTATACAATGCCATTGGTAATAAACCGCAACGCGTCATTGGCACTCTCTCTCTGCCCACTGCCCTCCTCCTTTGCCTACCCATCGGCCGCCCACCTTTTCCTCGCCTGCGGTCGCCTTGACGGTTCGCTTCGATGGCCTTTGTGTACCGTACAGTGCGTCCTGTTCGTCCTGTGCGTCCTGTTCGTCCTGTTCGTCCTCTGCGTCCTGTTCGTCCTGGCTTTGCCTCCACAAAATTATGTTGCATACACCATGCGCCGCCTTTGTGTACAAGTTATTGACGCGCTGACTGACTTCGACTTGCGACTGAAGCTGACTTTAGACTGCCGTCGGCTGCCTGACTGACTAACTGACTGACTGACTGACTCTCTCTCTCTCTCTCACTCTCTCGCTCTCTCCGCTAACTGCTGCTGTTTTGATGGCTGGGCCGATTGTGCAACTTCCTGATGGCCACGCTCCATGGCGTTAATGTTTACTCATACTCTAGTTATATAGTATTTCTATATAATGCATAACATTTTGCCGTCAGACTTTCTGTCCTGCCGTCCCGTCCGGTCTCGGTTTTGGTCCGTATTGGCTGGATCCTTTGTTACCTTGCCAAGGTGTTGATATAGGCGTTGGCTACAGCTCCAGATCCAGTTGCTGTTGTGGTAGTGGTTATTATTGTATTTGTTTGATTATTGATTGGGCGCTCAACTGGAAATCAGGAAAATTGAGAATACAACCAGGTGATTTTAGCCATTGTGCTTTAAGTTTTTCGTCCTTAGTGATAATAAAGTCAAGTACGAAAAATAATTCAAGATAGCACTTCACAAAGCTTTTCGAAGACGAAAATACCCTGTATTTGTCTCAAAATTTCTAAATATGAAGCTGATCAAAAACATTCAATTACAAGGTATTCAAATATGTATTTACCATAGCGACTTATCAAGAAGGCAAACAGTTTCTGAGTTTTCCGAAACGTATTTAAAATAAAGGTACATTTCGGTAAAACAAAAATATAATTATTATAATGACAACTACATAAGTTTCATTTTGTTTTTATATTTTACTATCTGTAGATTTGTTGAAAAATAATAAAAGTATCATATTCCAAGTTAAATATACACAATTTATAAGAACTCTATGGTATTAAAATAGTCAGTATCTCGGCATTATTAAAATTTAATAGATTACAGCAATCGAACTCTTGAAGAAAGTCACATCCCAGGCTAGAGACAAGAAGGAGACTTCAAAGTGGGTGATGTTAAATATGCACTTTATCAACGTAACAAACTCATAAACTCACACACACATCATTCAATAGCTATTCACTATTCATTCCACTGGCGGAAGTTATTCACACGCGTCCCGATGGATAAAAAAAAGAGAAAAGAAAAGCAGCTCCGCTGAGAAGAAGTTCAACTTCATTGTCATCGTGAAAGTAGCACTAGCCGGGATTATGGAAGTGGCGCCTCAAGTGTGCTTGTCGTGTTCATGCATGTCACTTCGATCACTTCACAGATTTAATCAACTGCCCTCCAACCCCCACACCGCACTCCGCAACCCCTCTCCCATCACCCATCTCCAAAGACACCGGAAAATTCTGCTGCATTCGCTGCTGCGGGCGCATTATGATGTGATGTGCTCTATTATATTCATATTTTATAGCTACTTACATTTTACTACACACACAACTACAAGGCAGTTGCCATTTTGAACGCCACGCTTTTACTTTAACTTCGTCTCCCACTTCTGTGTCATCTTCTTGGTCTTCCTTTTTTGCATACATACACATATACACATATTTTTTTATGTATCTTACTCTTTCTTTACTGTGGCTTCCATTGTTGTGCAAATATTTTTAGCTCGACGGCACTTTACACGCCTCTTTTCTTGTCTATCGTCAAGTAAATCTTTACAGCACTTGTGTTGTCTACCGCCCACTCCCAACCCCACTCCCACTCCCTGCCCATCCCCTCCCCTCTTCTCTCAACTGCTTGCCCGGCCTACCAAAAGTGCTGGCTGTCTACTTTTGTTGCCTGTCAGCGGCGTTGCCACCCTGCTGATATTTTTTTTTTATGTGTATGTGTGCTTTTAACATGTCTTTTGTCATTTTTCTAGTTTATTATTATATTTTCTTGCACTCCCACACACACACTGGCAGCAGGAAAGAAAGAGAACCTCATTCACGTCCACTTTGCGCTTCGGTTCATAAAAATGCATCAACCGCAAATTTTTTTTGTGTTGCCTTTATGATGTGCCTGTCTCTCTGTCGCTCTCTATCTCTCTGTCTCTCTCTTCCCAACAACCTGTCAGTGTCTGTATCTGTGTCTATTTCTATGTCCTGCAGGCACAGGACAAGCTCTTTGTTGCACTTCTTGCAGTTGCGGCTACTTTGGCAATGCAATTGACGCTACAAATTCCATTACCCGTACATTTGCCACTGCTCGCCAGACAATTTTCCTAAATTTGATTGAGCAGACAAAGCTCTGAGCGGAGTCTTCAGAGTTGCCAGTAAAGCCAACTACAACTTACAATAAAAATTCTATAATATTATAACTGAAATCTTCAAATACATAACGAACACATTAAATACAAAAGCTGTTGATTGAGACAGTCCATCAGATATTTTGAAGATTATGAATCAAAATGTATATGAATTATATCTATTTTAGAAATATTATTATTATTATTTTTATTTCTACGAAATCATTAAATAATGTGATATATTAGAGTTTTGGTAGATTGCTAACACTAACACTGAATATGTGCTGAGAAATTTCGAAAATATGTCTCGATATGGTAATATTTTTGAATAAAAACAAGTTTCTCAAATTACACAATACGATTTAAAGTTAATTAATGCATACAGATTTTAAAAAGAAAAGACCAAAGATATTCTAAAATGACTCCTTAAAATGGAGTCCAAAGCAAGTGATTGCTTAGATACAGTTGAGTAGTTAATACCACAGCAGTAGGATTAGCTTTGTCTGGGTTAAAGACCGATCTAAATGGCGCCATCCGGTTTAAGTGACCTGCATCCCAATTGCAGCTTTCCTCCAGCTGGAAGAGAAGCTGTCGCCAGTTGGCAGTTTTACAGATGCACAACTGTTCGGGATAAGTGGTGAGTCTGGAGAGCAGAGTAGGAGGAAGAGTTGAGGGTATGGGCGTGGCATGGTCACACTTGGCTTTTTGAAGCTGTAATCAATATGCAAACAAACCATTTGCCACAATAATTACAAAGTAATGCTGCGTCCGGTGCAAAATGTATAAATAAACGGCAGCTGTTTGAATCCATCCAATGATGACTCTTCCTGAACTGCAGGACTGCACGCTTCACATGTGTGTGTGTGTGTGTGTGTGTGTGTGTGTATGGTATGGTCTTTATTGAGGCCAGATCCTGCCAGTCTGCCAGTCTCATGCCTGGCCAATGATGAAGCAATTAATTTGCAATTAAATCGATGATGCAATTGCAAATAAGCGCAGCGAAAAAGAAGTGACGGAAAATTGTAGAAAAAAAATGCATGGAACTGGAACTACAGCGAACAGAGTTGGGTTTAATTGACAGTTGAATCCGCTAAATAATCCAAACATAAAATTCAAATAAAATAAATATATTGTAAATTAAAATAGATATTAAAATGCTTCTTATAAACGTAGTAATAATTTCTAAAATTATCTAGATCAATAATCAATAATTTTAGAAATTATTACTACGTTTATAAGAAGCATTTTAATATCTATTTTAATTTACACAATCAGAATGTTCCCCGGTTTATAGAAATCATAATGAGAAAAGTTTTTGAAATTTAATTGAATGTCATAAAAGGCTTAGTTAAGCAGGAAAATCACTTTCGTGTCGTTGGTGTCAATTCTATATCTTTTCAGGAAATATATCTTAGGTGCATTCTCTGCTGCTTAGGAGTAATATAACCCCTTTGAATGTGTAGGGCATATCCAAGACCAAAGTAAACCACTGCAATGCGTATGTAAAGGGCGAAAAAGTGGCAAAATTAATGTACACATTCTCACACATATACACAAAGAAAAAGAGAGAGAGAGAGAGAGAGAGAGAGATAGAGAGTGGGAGAGGAAGAGAAAGATGTATATCAAATGCTGGCACGCACAGTGTTGAGAATGATGTTACGGTCAGTGGGACGATGAATCCCAAAGTCGCCTGTTCGCTGACGCTGATGTGCATTTTTCCCGCTGTTTGTTTGCATCAAGCAGAAACTGAAAATCGATCAGTTTTTAAGCCAGAATGGGAGTGTTGCCAGGAATGAGGGGAGTTGCATCGGCAGGCGAAAACGTTTTTCCATCAACTTTGGCGGTTATTCAATTAAAAATTACTTTATTTGTAATTAAATCGTTTCACCAGCTGGGCAGCTAGTTCCCTCAGTTGTGGCAGCCATGTTGGTTTTCTTTTTTTTGTTGTTGTTGTTGTTGTTCGTTATTTGGTTTTCGGGTGGCAACTGTACTTTATTCTATTGTTAGAAAATCGCTGGGGCTGCATTTTAAAATGCAATTTGTTTGGCACATGATATTTTTTATAGACGCCTCTCCCGTGGCTGGCACACAAATCACGGCAATTTATTTATGACACTATTTACAATAACGGGCCGGGAATGAGCAGCCGGTTAGGAGAGGGGGCAGGAAGAGAGGCAGACGGAGGCAGAGGCAGAGGCAGAGCGACAGCAGCTGCCAGGCATACACATAACAGAACTAGAAGCATAGCACTTCCCAGGTTGCCTCCTTCTGGCTCCACGTGCACTCTACTTAAATAACAATTTCAATATATTGAAATTTACTTTGTCACATGAAAGCTAAACAGCTTGCACTCAGCGTCAGTCACGAAGCAACGAAGCAACGCCAGGACCTAACCGCCAACCCACAGCACCCAACCCTAAGGTCCTAAGGATGTGGCACCCCCCTCGTCACCATCTCGAAAGTGTTGGAAAAGTGCTGCCATTGCAGGTTTTCATTTTATGCTATTTACATTTTCATATTTTGCTCTGCGCCGCACCGCAAACAATTTTGTTGCTCGATGTTGTTGTTATTGTTATTGTTATACACTTCTCGTAACGGGATCTTATAATTTAGTACTGGAATATGGTACAAAAATATAAAAGATGTTCACATGTCATCAGATCTTACAAATTTTAATTATAATAACAATTTACAAAAATTGGCGCCCAACGTGTGACACAAATTTTAAAAATAAAATGCAAATTCTAAAAAAAATATAACAGATTTAAGTACACATTTCATATTTTAGCTAAAATTGGCGCCCAACAAGTAGGTAGAATTAGAAATAAAAATGGTAAATGTTATTTTAATTGCTCTCAAGAGTGTTTTAAGCTGACTTAAGCTCTATCAGCTTAAAACACCACTAAATGCAATATATTAATAAATATACTCATCAAATTTATTTGGCGCCCAACGACTTACACAATTTTTGAAAGTATGAAAGCTGTTTCCTGGATTTTCTACTTTAAAAGTAAGGGTATCTTTGCGCCTGTTTATCATTTATCGGTATTTTGCATGTTGCTCCAGTTGCCATTTAACTTTCTTTTTTATTATTTTTTATTTTCAATTTTGTTATGTGCCCGTTGTTGGTGGCTGCCTTCGGTTGGCGACTGCTACTCCTGTTTTTTGTGCCCATTTAGTCGTTGTTTGCAATTTTTAACGTAGAACACTCGAATGGCAATGGCACGCTGCTGGCCTGGGTCGGCATCCTTTCAAAAAGGCATCAGGTGTTGCACGTTGTGCAGCAGCTTATCTCAAATGATTTATAAACTACCAACAGTGGCGAGGCCAAAGCCATTGTCATTGCATAAAATATGCTAACAGTACAACACAAAAAACAAGCGGAAAACGTTCAAACAGAGAACAGAGAACAGTGAACGGAGAACGGAGAAAGAAGTACAGAGAAGTAACCAAATGATGTGAGCTTCATTCTGAGACTGTACCCGGCCAGCAGGAAGGTACAAACTTCAACTTGAAGTAGGTTTGGCATTGGATCCTGCACATCCCAAGTTGAAGTTGGACAAAGGTATTAACTTACAGAAGCTCGAAAAACTCTGGGTAGACAGTAGTTGCACTTACCCTTGCCAAAAACCAAATGAACAGCCTTTAAGCTCTGACTCAAGTAAATATCTAGTGAGTTATGTCACCATATGCAGTTTTTACTGCAAATTTCAATTTAGAAACATTTTAGAAAATCTCAGTTTACTGCGACTTTATTCAAAATAAAAAAAACAAGTATCAGCTAAATTATAAACATCCTTTTTGGAAAATACTACTATAATTAGAAATTTATGAACTTTCAAAACTTAACTTAAACGAAAAGTGAAATGCTATTCATATTTCTAAAGTTATTTAATAATAATATGTAGTTACTAAATTATGTTTACAAAATACAAATAATATTTACTGTATTTATTTTTTTAATTTGCAATACATTTGAATCAAATTTTCAGTTTGTATTTAAATTGTTACAATAAATGTTACTTTGCAAACAATAAGTAGTTTAATGAAATCTTAAAATCTTACTTAAAGTGTTTTGAATTATTCATAATTGCTGTTAATTAAAGCTCGCAACTCGAAAATGGTGTTCTCTAATATCCGATAACATCCTTGCCATATATTTAGTCTACCATCAATTATAACACCCATTCTCAATTACCGCCTATCCTCTTCAATGGACAACAAACATATTGTACACACTTATAATAAGCCTCTCACTAATTGTTGTAGCTTAATTGCGGCTTATGCATTGTCGGCCCATCCGGAGTGCAGCTTCCCTCCTTCCCTCGTGTTCCGTCGAAATGGGCACATTATAGACGCTCAATTTGGCCATAACTATGTCTAACAAAATAATTATTGTTTAAAAAGCCGTGCAAGCTGATGCCCAGCCGCATAGAATACAAATCTCCTCCAAATCGATGATGAGAGGAATTCAATTCGCCCAAACTGTTGTTGTTGTTGTTCTTGTTGTTGCCGTTCAGCTTGCCTTGTCTAATTAATTTGCATTTAGCCCAGTCGCCTTACACTGCTTTGGCATCGGCTTTGGCTCTAAGACAACATACAGCTGCGGCATTTGGCGTCCACCTTCCCAATCCTTTTCATCCCTTTCCACCCCCTGCCACCCCTTTCGTGTTCGTTAACCCCTCTCATAAGCCGACTGCCAAATGCTGCTTCTGTCGGGTGATTTATGTTGACTGCAATTTTCAGCTGGGCTTCCCAGAACTTCCCATATGTATGTCTATCTGTATATATATGTAGATATATACTTAGTTGTTATTGCCATTATTGTTGTGGTAATCATCGACTCTCTATCAAGCGCCCTTGACTCTGTGTAACAACTTAGTTGTTGCTGAAAATTATCAGTCTACTTAAATGAAATTATTCCTTCAAAAAATAAGTAAATATATATAAATATGTATATAATATAATATGTAATCGCATTAATATCCCCTGGATCTTATTATTACCTTACCTTACCTTACCTTATCTTCATATTATTGCTTTGTTTTACTCTTTCGAACATATTAGTATTAATAATATTATTAATTTTAACAGTAGCAATGTTTAATATCATTAAATAAATAGCTTTTGTCTTTTGTCACATAAATAAAATAAATCTAACTAGCCGAACTGTTAAAATTTTTTGAATATTAATATTACTATATATTTATCACTTGATTAATAAATACCTACATTGAACATAAACGTTACTTCTATTTTATAGAATTATTGGTTCTTGCTGCTTTCTTTACTTTTCTGTCAAAAGGACGAAATCCAAGAGTTTTTTCTGAATATATATCTTACCTATATGTATATATATATATCTTAAATCGATTCAACTGGCACTTTTAAGTGCTTTAAAGCCTTACACAGACATAGGCAATGCCATTGAACCGTGCGTAGAACCGACCCCGATTCTCCACCTTTGTCCATGCCCACATATTGGGGACCAGCTGCTATAGCCTTATCTCCTTCTCTCTTCTCTCCATTCTCTCCCGCTCTCCAGCTCTCTTACTTATGCTGGCGGTCTATACAAATAGAAGGACGGCAAAAGCATTTATGGCATTTTGTCGTCAACTGTGCGAACTATTTGCCTTGAAACGACAACCATGAAGACAATGCCACAAGAACAGCAACAACAACAAAAGCAACAAGACGACACAAATCATCGAGTGATGCCACAAAAGCGTCCGGAACATTGTAGACAAACAGAGATAGAAATAGGGAGAGAAAGGACGATGGAGAAAGTGTGGCAAAGGGAGAAACATGTGCAGACAAAAGTAAATCAATCAATCCTGGAATTAACTAATTGCGTAAAGCAATATTTATGAATAATTAATGAGCTCATAATGCAGGCCAGACCATGTAACTGTCTTTGTGTGTGTTCGTGTGTGTGTCCGTGTGTGTCCCTTTGTGTGTTTGTGTGTTGAGGGGCGTGGCAGGCAACACGAACTTAGAGTGCGGTTCAGTTATCTTTTAAGCGTTGAAAGGCAACTCAACCCCAAATCCCGTCCTTTTGCTTTGGGCCTTATTAAGTGGGCCTTTGAGTTTATGGCTGAGTGAAAACTTGAAACTATGAATATTAGTTGCCTACTTTATATGAAATTCTATGAATTTTTAATTAACCATACGTGTCTGCAACTGTTATTGTTGTTGTAATTTTATGAAAATTTGCATAAATCAAACAAAATATGTATACTTGTATATATAGTACTTTTTGATGGCAACTGTTCGGTTAATTTATAACAGAAAATGCATGTAAATTACCTCGGGGCCAACGACAACATGCAACCCTGCAGATAAGTCGATGCCACAAGAGTATGCAACAACAGTTTTCACAGAACAACAAGAGCAACATTTACATTCAATAAATTCAACAGCAAAAGCTCAAATAATTCATAAATTTAACAAAATGCAAAATGAAAAAAGAAACATAAAAAAATGCATTGACCGTTAAGAGAGAACTACATGACTCATATCTTGCACCTTCCCTCTGCCCCTCCTTCTCTCCAAAATTCAAACGAATTTATGTAAAGAATTCCGCAAACATGTTGTACTCGACTAAGAGATACCGTATGCAGAATGTCAAAAAATACATTATGAACTTGATAGTAAGTTTCAGTTACTCTTAAATTTAAACAATTACTTGACTTACAGTATCGTACACACAAATATTTTTCTCTCTAGATCTTATAGTTTCATTAATTGAAACACTTTTAAAAAAAAGTTTAACTGGTTATGGGGTATAATAAAGGAACAACACAACAATCAGCTCAGAAACGAAAGCGACATCAATATACAACATGCGGGCATAAAATATTTGCACATTTTTAACCGAATATTAATTTATGTTTTTTTCCTGCTGTTCCAGTATTTCACTTCACAAAAAATATTTCTTTAAATGCATTTCTTAAAGCTTTTACCCTACAAGAGAAAAATAATGCTAACAGATGATGCAGAATATATTTTTCTTAATTTACAAAACTATTTTTTAATAGAAAAGTTTAGTTTAAAAATAAAATTATGAGCTATGATTAAAAAAATGTTTTAGACATTATTGAAGCTGGCTGTGCCATAGAAGAGCATTCTGAAATTCGTTGTGACATTTTTAACTTCATTTGTCGTATTTTATTTTTTGGTGCAACAGCAGCTGTTGACACATATATAAATGCATATTGCAGAATTCGCGTGTTGCCGCGTATTTTATATAGTATATCTTTTTTTTCAGTTCTCGACTCATGAATTTAAATGCGTTTTGGGAAATGAACAGAACGGCAATGTGGAAATAATAACGAATTCGAAATGCCTAAAAATCTGGCAAATTGAAGTAACAGTAAAAATGCTTGAATATCGCCGAGTGTCGTCACTAACAAACGTTGTTAGTGGGGACATACTGTACCTACACAAGGCCAACAGACATTGCATACTTTTCGGCTGTCTGCCAAAAATGTAACAGGCAATGCTTCACTGAACGCAGGAACAAATGCCAGAGGGGTAGGGAAGAGGATAAAGGAGAAAGGGGAGAGGGGAAAAAAGGGTGGGCTTTAGGGAGAGTGAGAGGGGTGTTGAAGGGCAGGGCAAATGCGTCTGTGTTCCATAGTTTACATTGACACGCGCTTGCATGCAAATAAAATCATGGCAGCTCCAGACAGGAAGTCGGGAAAGCTGCCAGCAAAGCCAACACACACACACACACACACACAATCATATTATTATTATTGTTTTGATTTCCCTGCCTGAGTTTGTTCAACATTTTTTTAATTCTTGAACTTGACAGGCTGCCCAGCCCTCCAGACACAATCCTTGTGCCATAAGAGTATATACAAAAGGACATTATGACCAGGCCGAGTTGAGTTGAGTTGAGCTGGGCAGGTCTGTGCAGTTCTGCCCTGGTCTGGTTTGGTCTGTTTTGGTCTGGTCCGTGCTGGCTACTTGACTGCATTGACTTCTGCTACTTTAGCCGCTGTCATGGCCATAACCCATAAGCCAAGTCGAGGCCACTTCATCTCCTGTTGTTCTTCAGCATGTTTTGTGTTGCCTTGCTTTGTTTTGTTTTGTTTTCTGGACCACAGCCAAAAATATTATTTTATTATGCCAAAAGTAGTTGGAACGAACATCTCTACTTCTAGGAGCAAACCTCCTCTTTTCGGCTCTGAGATTACAATATACTTCACTGCATTTCGTCGGCTTTACTTTTTGCCTGTCTGCCCCTTCAAAAGCTGTGTGCATTCAAAGTAGCCACAATTTTCCTAAATTTACATTTTTTTCTTTTGTTTTCCAACAGCCTCCAAGTCTTGGGGCAAACAGCTTAATATGAGGCACGGATATTAAACTGAGTTTTGGCAACACAAAATTTGCTCTATCAATATTTTGGCAAGTCCTTTAGAAATTGATATGAATATTTTATGAATAAAGATAAGTTGGTTTACAACAATCACAGCTTAAAACGATTAAATCGTACAATTTAATTCAAATTTAAGAACATCTGTAATTCTACATTATCAGAAGTATTTACTTAACAAATCATTGCGAAAATATGGATAAAATTAACCGTGATGGAAAAATTTGAAAGTTGCAACTTGGATGCAGAATTAAAATGAAATAAAAACGTATTTAGTAGAGTGACATAACAAAGTCAAAAATAAGTCCATCAGTGTTGCATTCTTACTTTTGTTTAGCTTCTTTGAAGCTGTTCCAGCTATTTCCAGCTAGGATATCCTATTTCCAAGTATGCAGTATCATGTTTATTTCGTGTTCTCCAAACTCTTACATTTTTATTTCCGTTACACAAACATTTGCATTGTGATTATTGCAGAGAGTTGAAAAAGTTGTTGCGCTTTTGCACATGTGCAACACAAGCAACTGCAACAACACAACAACAATTGCAATGAAAATATTCAGTGATGTTAATGACAGGACGAGAACCAGAATGGCCAGAGATGCAGACAACGGCTTAAACGGATAAGTGAAAAAGGAGGTAAGCTCAACCAGAAGTAAAGGTGAGAAAGGGCATAACATGTGGATACAACGGACTTGCCACAAATGAATGGCATTCCAGTTGCATGAAACCAAATATGAGCCACAACAAAAGCTGCTACTTTTTTCCATATCAAACGGCTCATTATGCACAAACACGGTACTGAAAAAAGAAGATAGTTGGATGCGTTGGGCAATGAACTGCCCAGTGGTAAGTCAAGATGAGTCCAACTCTTTATCAACATCCTGGCAGACGCAGGCTTTAACTGAAGAAACAGCACAGTAACGGAAGAAAAAACATGCCACATCCTTGGAGTGGCGACTGTTGTTGCACGTTTGTTGTCCTGTAGCTGACGATGTAGCAGATGATGATGATGCGTGGCATAAACCGCAATGCCAGGTCCAAAGCCCATCACAGTTCCCCGGTCCGGTACAATGGACGGACGGACGGACGAGCTCACAAATTTGCACTGCATCGCATATTTCAGTTGTCATTTCTGCTGTTTTGCCAGTTTTTGCGTATGCCACAAAAGGAGACGCCACCCATCATCGTGTGTGCGGAAGCTCCTGTTGGTCCGCCCACCCCACATTAACCACCCCTCCTCTCTCGTCTCTCTCTCTCTCTCTGGGCAACGGCATTTCCGCTGGCAACGCAGCTGCGGCGGCAACTGCCACAAACAATTTTGACATTGCGCTGCTGAGCATTGCAGAGCACTGCGAAGCGAACTCAGAGTGCTCAGGACAGGATGTGCAAGGATATTGTGAAATCAACGTAATGGCGAAGCATTAACATGCATGCTGCGAAAGAGGCGACAGGTAACAGCGTCCGGGCAACTTGGCCACAAAACAAGAGCACAATTCTATTTCAATTACTCGCACTCTAAATACTCTGTAGATCAACCTATCTTACAGCAAATAACCTTATACATATCAACAGTAAGCAAGGATCCATGGCTCATAACAAAATATTATCTACGTCTTTCAGTGTCCAATTTTGAGTTTCATATACCGAAAAAAGTCCATTCAAGCTTAAAAAATTTAATTTAAGCTTGAATTTGTTTAGTAGGTACTCAGGATATTATTCATAAATTAGAATAATACGTAGATAAAATGGAAGCAACATTTAAAAGTCAAAGAAGCCTAAATTATTTGAATATATTGTTGAGAAAACCGGGCTTGATTTAAGTATTTCATACTTGGCTTATGAGAATCCGGGACTACAGCCAGAAATCCCGGATTTTTTTTTCCTGCGTATACACTTCTCCAATTCTTATTTTCAGTTTCACCTAATAAGTAGGAAATCCAAACGTCCTTGAATACAAATACATTACCTATTTATAAGAGCATCTCACTTTTCTAGTCAGTCCTACACATAATTTCTGTTTTGCAAATATGAAGATTAATAAACGTTCATAAAACATTATTTATTTTATTTAAATCTATATTATGAAAACTATTTATATAGTTAAAAAATCTAAATATTTTACCTCAAAATGTAGCTGGTACTTAAAAAGAAATATATAAAAAGGTAGTGTGTTTCAGTATTCACATTATCTTTGGCATGCTGCTCTTTTTCATTATGAAATTATAAATATTTTATTTAATACAGGAGCGAGGAAGGCAGCACCCAAAAAGGGAAGGGACGATGGAAGCTGTAGGAGCAAAAGAAGCCTGTATTAAATTCCACTGCCAATTGCAGGCGACTTTGTTTGGCTTCCAGCTACGAGTACATTTCAATTTTAAATTAAACATAAAATTTCACTTGCACGCAATGGTAAAACGAGAACCAATGCTAAAAACACCCAAAAAATACTAACAACAAATCCTCAGTAGGTATATGAGTGTGTGTGTGTGTGTAAGGATTTCAATTGAAAATTTACAAACCGCTCGAATGACCTTAAGCTACTTTAACACAATCTAAGGGGCGTGGCACGGTTAAAGGTTGGACCTGGAGTTGGGGCAACGACACGGCGCACAATAAAAGCAAAATAATGCAAAAAATTTGTGAAAATTTCATAAAGCAAAACTCAAACAACGCCGAAAGTTAAGTAAAAATGTAGGTAACCAATGGCTAGAGGCTGCACACGCCGACAAAAAACTGAGCCGCCCAGCAAAAGTTATGGCCATTTTACACACACACACTATATACTATATATTTACACCGGGGCCGAATCGCTTTTTTACCAGGTTGTGTTGGGCTTTTTTGATTTTTGCTTGAGTTATTACACAACTGGCAACTGCATAAACACGGCAACCGCAATGCCTCCAGCATATAAATTCAATTAAAAAAATAATTCTTTTTATTTTTTGTTATTTCTTTTTTATTTTAAATTAAGCTTTCACCGAGCCCATGGCTCGCCAAGCGCGCTTCTGTTGATTTTCCAATAAAATTTTATCAATTGGGGAAAATTCTTTTTGAACTTTTGAACTCGACTGTTGAACTTAGCTTATGCGTCTTGTATAAATGGATTATTCCAAGAATTCAGTAATTTCACTTTCATAATTTATT
Organism: Drosophila phalerata; assembly: GCA_951394115.2. NCBI lineage: Eukaryota > Metazoa > Arthropoda > Insecta > Diptera > Drosophilidae > Drosophila > Drosophila phalerata. The sequence goes on from OX596008.2 coordinate 15,829,816, forward strand.
TCATAACAAAATTTTAAATCAAAAGATCTTACCAGCCGAGTTTCGTATACAGAAGAAAACATTTTTATTTTATTTTACAAAAAATTTAATTGGTTTTCAAACTTTCTTTGATCTTAACGTTTTATTATTTGATAGTATACAAACGACACAAATGTCAGGCTAATGCTCAAATTTTTAATAGTTAATACAAGAAGATGTCTAAGTTAAGTGGACAGATCAACTAAGCAACTTTACAAGTCAAATTTGACTTTAGAGAACACATAATGACCAAAATCCAAACAAAATGTCAGAATTCGCGACAGCGGAAATGTTTGACTTTGTAACTTAGACATTTATAAAGATTTCTTTAGAACAAAATAGTATTTTAATATTTTATAACAACTTAAATTTGTCTATTAAACTATTTTGGAATTACTTTAAAAGTGTATTGAACTAAAATTCAAAAGTTAAATTTGAAACTACAAATACGAATAGAAAATGTTTGTAAATATGTCAGAAAAGATTGCCGATAAATAATTTGGCTATTCAAATTTGTAGTTTTACAATAAATATGCTGAAGTGAAATTCTCAATGATTGTTTGGTTTTTGCACGACATCAGCGATCAACTTGTTTGGTAGCATTCTGGCGTAGGTTGTTGAAAATAGAAATTGAGGACCATTTTAAATGGCGACAGCGCCAAAGCGAAAAGGTGATCCAGGTAAGAACTGAAAATAAGACACAGAACCAATACCTAATGTACTTCACAGTGACTGCAAGCTCATCACAAGATCTAGTCACCGATCAGGCCTCAGGTCGGCGTCAAGAGCAGAAAGTGTATACCTTCAATAACGAGAGGCCTAGCCAAGCCAAGGCCGTTCCAGGACAGGCAAAAGAGGACAGGGCGAAGCCGCAGAAGACCATTCTCGAGGAACATGGCATTATACTGGGCAAGGTGATCGGCACTGGCAACTATGCCAAGGTCAAAATTGGTTTCTCCGAGGAATATGGCAAGCGTGTCGCCGTTAAGATCATATCGAAGGTCAAGGCCCCAACCGAGTATACCCAAAAGTTTTTGCCACGTGAAATCGAGGCGGTAAAAGGTCTGCATCATGAGAATCTAATAACATTCTATCAAAGCATCGAGACAAGTCACAGGTAATTGATTGATTGACTAATACCTGTAAGCCTTAAACAACCAATATACCAACTATCCATAGAGTCTATTTGATAATGCAGTTAGCTGAGAACGGCACATTGCTGGACTATGTGAGGGAAAAGAAGTTTCTGGATGAGGCACAGTCGCGTACACTCTTCAAGCAGTTGATGAGTGCCATTGAGTATATTCATAGCAAGGGGGTAGTGCATCGGGATATCAAGTGTGAGAATCTATTGCTGGATGAGAACTGGAATCTCAAGCTTATCGACTTTGGATTCGCCCGGAAAGATACCCGCACCACTGAAAATCAAGTGGTGCTCTCGAAGACCTTCTGCGGCAGTTATGCCTACGCTAGTCCGGAAATATTGAAAGGTAATTACAGTATTATTCCCTTAATTGCACATCCGAATCTATCTAAAAAATTAATTAAGTCAATTTAATTTTTTATTATCATTTTGAATTTACCTGAATTTAGTGGAAATGCAAGATGCTGGTCATACAGTTTTTTAAAGACTATTTTTACTTCTTTGAATAAGCTTTTGAACTTTTCGAATTACATTTTTTTTAATAACTTGATTCAAACCATAAGCATTGACGATATTTGCAGCAATTAGTGTGATTAAGTAACATTTTCAATTAAATTATTATAATTTTATAGTCATAAACATATTTTTATTTAATTCTCTCTTATATTTGCTAGGCATTGCATACGACCCATTCATGTCGGATATTTGGGCTTGCGGCGTAGTCTGCTATGCAATGGTATTTGGTCGTCTGCCTTATGATGGCTCTAATGTACATATCCTGCTCAAGCGCATCAATCAATCACTTGTATTTCCCAAAAACCCTACAGCCACCAGTGAATGCAAGCACATGATAATGCATATATTGGCGCCTGTGAAAATGAGGTACAATATTCCACAAATCAAGGATGATCCTTGGTATACAAATAAATAACTTAACTTCAGTCCAATTGTCGCTGTTGTCGTAATCAAATCAAAAACAAAATTTAAGTTAATAAAACTGCTTAATTAAACGCCACGAACTTTACAAATGTATATTATTAATCTATTATTATATGTTTAATTTATATTTTTTAGTAATAAAAGCAGTGAAAGCAGTTTTTCAAATAAAAATATGACATGCACATTTTTCTGTAGTATTAAATATTTGCAATAAATTAACCTTATTAAAATTAAATCAAAAGGAATTACAAATATCTTTAAAACTAAAATTTATTAAATTTATTTAACTAATACAAATAATCTGAAATATCTCCAGTTCTTTTTGCTTTAATAACGGCATTTATTTAAATTGCAACCCTTGTTGCGCATGCTTTGTTCTAAAAATTTATCGAGCGACCGCCACAATCTATCGGACTTATTTGAAATATAAATACTTATCGACAAAGCCGCATTTTACAAACATTCTATTATGAACAATTAATTCCTAATGAATCTTAATATTTTAATAAGTAAAGCAAATATATTTTATTATAATTCATACTCGTTATTTTATATATTCAGCTGAACTCTGCATTTGGGTTGACATGGCAACAATCGGTTGCTTTGGCAACGAAAAATGTCAAAACTAAGTCAGTAAAATTTTATTCCTTGAATGCATCAAGAATAAGAATATTAAATAAAAAGCAATTAATGGCGGAAGTGCATATAATTGGACAAATATTGAAAGCTGTAGATTTCGACGAACCACATTTGTACTGCAAGTGGAGTCTGCAGAGCGGTAAATAGAATTACCGATTGCTTAAATTTATTTCAATAATTGTGCCACGCCTACATTCAATAGGAAACGCCTGGCGTTTGGTTCAGGGCGAAGTTCAGGGACAGACACACGTTGCCAGCCATCGCTTGGAAAACTGCTCGGACTTTGCTCAGCCCCTGGACGTACATTTGTGTGCCGCCGCAATCCAGGGCTGGCCACGTCTCCTCGTCGAGGTCTACGCCGTTAACGTTCTGCAGCAGTGCTGGCCCGTTGGCTACGGCTTTGCCCATATACCATCCACCCCGGGCTGCCATCGCCTGGAGATAAACACCTGGAAAATTGCACCGAGCACCTGGTGGCAGAGCATCAAGGAACGCTTTGGTGGTGGCGGCGCCGCGTTGAGTAAATCGGATTTACTCTTTTCCGGCGTAGAGCGGTAAAGTATACAGTAAAGTAACTTCTTTTTTTTTTAAATAGCTCAACCAATCTCACACAATATATATCTGGGCTGTTATTATACATCCTCACCAAATTTAGTTCAAATCGGACCATTATATCATATAGCTGCCATAGAGACGCTCAGTTGAAAATCAAGTTTTAGTATGAAAAAGTGGTTTGCTTTTTGAGATATATTAAACAAACTGATAGAATATGCATTTAAGTTGGTGTTATTTATCCTGACTAAATTTGTTACAGATCGGTTGCCTATATCTGTATCAGCATTGGAATAATCGGTCAAAAATCAAGTTTTAGTGTAAAAAAAATTGTTTGTTTTTTGAGATATCTTAACCAAGCTGATAGAATTAGCATTTAAGTTGGTGTTATACATCCTGACCAAATTTGGTTCAAATCGGATTGACTAATCAACATCAACTTTTAGTACAGAGTACCTAGGCACAGGGTATCCTACTGTCGAGCGTGCTCGACTGCTGCCGCCTACTTGTTTTTATTTTATTGCAGCATATTCTACAATTAATGAATCTCAATCTTACAGATATAAACTACAAACTCGCAGCTCTGGTCGAATCATTGTTGAACTGAGTTTAATCTTTCGCAAATTTGAGGAGTACGGCGTGGATTTCAAGTAACTGCAATGGATTCTTTAATTCTAATCTACCTCTTGCTAATCTTAGCACCGACAAACGGCATTAAGATAGGCGTTTCTCAAAGATATAACACAAGTTTAACATCCACAACAACTACAACATCCACCACTGAAATTCCGATGACAACTAACATTTTGGATATGAATAGCACTGGCAGTCCATGGCCAGAAGCAGCCAGCACTCCTGCCCAGACATTTCCACCACGCAAAACACAAAAACCGCCAACAACAGCAGTTCCTAGACAGAGGACCAAAACTCCAGTAACTGGAACAGATGATCCCAAGTCCAAGAATGTCACCACAGCAGCAACAACTGTGACGTCTCACAAGGATTATGGTTTCTACTATTGCCACTGTGATCTTCATGCGGGTTTATGCGAAATCAATTGCTGCTGTGATCGAGATTGTCCGACACAGACTCTACAGGTCTTCAATTGCTTGCAATCTTCGCTGGCGCCAAAGCTACAGACGCGTCTGGAAGATTTCCAGTACAATCATGGACTGCCGACGTGTCAGATTAATGATGGCTGGTTGTGCGTCTTTCGCAGCAATACAAAGCCACCGAAATTACAGGTAAAAATAAAAAGATAATGATATAAAACTCAAGAAATAATCATTATTTTAGACCAATACAATAAAACTCCAGAAATAATCATTATTCTATGAGTTTTATTTTTTTGCTCGAAAGTAATCATAAGTAAAATAATAAAACTCATATAATAATGATTATTTCTTGAGCTTTATAATAAAACATAATGATTACAGTCCCTGATTTTATTTGTATTTTTTAAATGTTGACTTAAAATTCTATTATATTTACACAAAAATTCGCAAATAAGATGTTTATTTCCCATTTTATACTCTAAATTAAATTGTAAATTCGATAATTCATATTTATTACCGAAATCCGAAGAATTTAATTAATGTATCGACTTGGTTTACAATATATTAAATATTTAAAATAAAATAAAAAACTTCTATATTTTTAGCTTCCCAGCAACAATTTCGATGCGGACCGGTACAATAAGTGGCCGGAGTTGATTAGCGCCTTTGAGGAGCAGTTGATGCCGGCCCAGTTCACGGCCCATTATAAATTCGGACAGGCGCTACAATTGTGGCAGCCGGAGAGCAAACATCTATGCGACTTTGAGCTGCCCATGGCATATGAGAGCTCCAAGTGTCAGCTGAAGCAAGCGTTGCGTCACTTGGAGCCCATGCAGAGCAACTGCCTCATGAGCGATGCCACAGAAATGCAGAGTCACCTCTGGACACTGCTCAATCTGACCAGCAGTCATCAGTTGTTGACGAAGCCACGCGATCCGGAGGATCAGGAAGTGCAGGGCATAGATATTGAAATATGCCAACAGCTGTTGATGCAACCGCAAGAAATGTGTGGAAATGAGACGCAAGTGGACATAATGGTGGACAGCGTGGAGCTGCAATTGATGCACAACTATACACACATCTTGTCAGCCAAATTGCTGTTGAGGGAAGCCAGATTGCAGGAGGAGAATGAGGAACTTTGGCTGAAGTACGAACTGACCTACAAGACTGCAACTGATGAGCTGACCAAACCCAGTTCGGGACCACTTGGTTATCTGCAGGGATCCCCGCTTCTTCTAGCCACGCTTCAGCCTCAGAACAGCAGTGAGAAGAGGAATATGCTCAGCTACTTCCTTAAGAATGTCACCCAGAGACATGAACACTGGCTGACGCTTTGTCACAACACCGTTGTTAACTTTGGCGAGGATCTGTCCAAGAAATGCCAACTGAGCCAGTTGGCTCCCATTCAGCCGGAGCACGTCAATCACACGGATTACTGCAAGCATTTGCAGGTTCTCATTTGGCGCAAGTTGCTGCCACACAATTGCACCCAACTGGATGATCTTGGCCAGATATTTGTCTCTCAATTGGGCAGACCACAGATGGACAAGTGGCTGCCACTTCAGCTGGACTCCCAGCAGCTGCTTCCCATACAGGGCATCTATAACGAGGAGCAGCAAACTCTCAGCTGTCACAACATGTTGCTCAGCGTCAGCTACGAGTTCCATGTGGCCAAGATGACGCTGCTCGAGGGTCAGGTGCCGCACCAGAATGTGCTGCAACATGCCAAACTGGTGCTGGGACAACGACATGATCTGGAGTTCGACGCGGGCGAGCAACAGGTGGAGTTACCCTTGTCCGTCTCCGTCATGTTCTTCAAGGCGCGACTAAACGCTGGAAATCTGCCAATCCTTTCCAGCGGATTGCTAGCTATATCTACTATAACTTGGCTATATTTCCGAATCCAATAAAAATATAAATACTCCTTTTATAAAATAAATACAGCTGTAGATATTGGATGCATTTTAACATTTAACAGACGAACGGACGGACAGACAGACGGACATGGTTATATAGGCTAGGGGTCGGAGATTACTCCATTCCAACGAACACAATATACCCATTTACTTATTTTTTAAGCAACGGGTATAAAAATAACCCAATAAGAATAATAATATGAACACTCTCAGCTTTAGATGCTGAACCCATTTTTAATAGTCTTCACGATCAGAACGAGAATGAATCGGATAATATTTCAGAGAATGTCCCTGCGACATTTGCGCAATTGTTTTCGCAGTAGAAGTGCATCCAGTTCGGCTTGTTTGCGACGCTCCTCCTCCTCGATGGCCTTTTGAATCTCCTCCGCCTCGTTGGTGGCCCTCACCGAGATATCATGCACCTCGGGTAGAAAGTCGAGGATGCCCTTCCGAATCAGATATTGATAATTCAAGGCGACAGTGTATTTGATCTCATTGCCAATGACTTTACTGAGTTCCATCCAGTGAAGGTACATCCAGTTCTCGTTTCTCAGATCCTTGACACTATTGTAAACGGGAACAAACTCATCGATTTTTCCTATAAACACATTTGCCACCTCCATGATCTCGGGTTTCTCACTAAAATTCACCAGGGATTGAAGGAGTTCGTTGCGCAGATTCATTAAGTTGGCCCAAACCTCCTCAAGATCGATCTGTGCAATGGGATTACCCAAGGTGGCATCCTCCAGCTTGTGAAAATTGGCACAGGCATACCAAAGTTGTTTGTAGGGTTGAAAGCTGTCGACGATGCTCGTGAGGAATTCCGTGGACAGAGGCTCCAATTCGAACAGTTCCTGACGATACTGTAGCGTACGGCCGAGCTTCTCCAATTCCCTGATGAGGGCCCAGGTCTTTTTAATATCCACCGAGGTCTCTTGCGCCCGACTGGGATTGAAGATCAGAGAGAAGGCCTGAACCTCATCATTAAGCGACTCCAGACGCTCCTCGAAGCCTTGACACTCGCTGTAATGCTGACGTAGAAACTCCTCAATATCGATCTTCTGCTCATCCTTCAGCGTGGACAGCCGAACAAGGATTTGATGGGGCCAGGCAAAAGCATTCCACTTCATCGCAAACTGATGATCACTCAGATTATAAAAGAAACTGTCGAGCATGTCATACTCCAGCCACATGACCTGAATATCAGCCCGGATGTCATCCACAATGTCCGGCACAGTCTGAGCATAGTCCCTGATCTCGAAGAGATGCTCAATGCTCACTGGACGCATGGCGATCTTCTGGAAGACCTCCTGGCAACGTTCCACCAGCAGCTCGTTCGTCTCATACATTCGATCCACGTAATACTCGAAGATGCGACGCACCAGATCGATATACTTCTTCACCAGGATCAGCTTCAAGGTATCCACGTTGATGTAGAAGGGTCCGATGGTTATAAATGCCGGCAAAATGGATCGCACCTCATCCTTTTGACGCTTGAACTCGAGAATATCTCTCTTGACCTGGGATGATGGCTTCTTGGCCGCCGCATATTCCTTCATAAATTCAGCATTATTCAGCAGATAAAAGTCGATGAATCTCTCAAAGAGGCGGGCATAAGCCTTGAGGGGAATCACCGCCTGGACATAACAGCGTCGCAACAGATCGTTGTGGATCAGGAACTTTTCCTCGATCAGCTCGACGGTTAGGATGAAGAGATTGCGGGCAAATTTAAGATTGGTCATGACATCCGCATCGATGATACGAACACCCGCTGACTTCTCCAATCCACGCTTATAGATGTCCAATAACGCGGGCTGAAACTCATCGGGATTTGTGGAGTAAAAGACCTTGCGATCCTCGTTAATGCCAATGGTCAAGGCAAACACGGGTTTCGGGAAGGGAAATTCGGTTTCGATGAAGTCATTGGTCCACTTGTAGTTGTGCTTCAGCTGCAGGAACTGCAGACAAGGATCGCAAACGAGCTTGGTGAAATTGGTCAGTGATGACAGCAGAAGCACCTCCATCGACTCCTGCATACGGAACTTGACCTGCAGCAGAAATCTCGAGATCTTGCACATGTCATAGACTGTCCAATTCCTAAGCGAAATGTCCAGCCATCCCTTGCCCAATGCCCGGAGCACCAGAGTAATCACCGTGTTCAGCTGCTGTGGCCAGTAGACCTTCAGGAATGTCGCCACACTGTCGCTGTGCGCCTCCTGCGATTGCAGGAAATCCACCAGAGCCGTCGGCTTATTGAAGTTGCACACGAATATGGTGAGTGTTTCAATGTGTTGACACTCGATGGCCACGCCCATCATGGCCTCGATGCCACCGACACAATAGAAGAGACTTGCCCGGAGCCAACCATAGCGTTTATCCATGATATCCAGTTTCATGGCCTGGAGCTCGCGACGTTCATGATCCGCAAAGTCAACACGGGCGGCAGTCGGCATGAATTCCTTTAGGGAAATGTTGCGGAACTGTGGGAACTCCTTGGGCATGTGGATGATGAACTGTTCCAGCTCATAGAGCGCCATCAAACGCTCAAAAACGATGTTCACCTCGGAGCGTAGACGTCGCTTACACTGCTCCGAGACCTTGGACTCCTGCAGGATCTTCTCGATGGGCTTGAAGCTTTGGAAAGTCGTTGACTCGATATCGTCATGGAGCACACAATCGACGATCAGCTCCATCAGCATCAACTGCTCGCCCTTGTGGCGTTCGTGGATGGCCGACTTCAAGCGTTGGATGTACTTGTGCGGATCCTCGGCCAGAAACATGAACTGCAGCTTGGGCACTTCGTAGGTGCATTCATCCTCCAAGGAGACGAGTGTCCAGAGGTCCGTCTTGGCATTGTACGATGTCACCGCTGCCATGGCCCATCGGCAACTCCTCAGGCTCCGATTGTAGGGAAGATAGGCACGGGCAGGTAGTGGATAATGTACATCTCCGACGACGCCCAGCTCGAACCAGGCCTCGGGTGAGCTGATGTCATAGTTGCTGTCGTCAAAGAAACTGAGGGGAAACTTGTGAGGAAAGGCAAACTCGGACATCAGATTGTATTGCTCTTCGGTCGGCTGGAGGACATCGTCGGTTAGTCCGGCCTTCTTCAGTTCCTCGACAAGATTCATCTTGCTGTATTGACGACGCCGTCGGTCCACGGCGACATCTTTGGGCAGCTCTCCCTTGGGCACGAATCGTGTCTGTATAACCTTGGGTAAAATAGTGGGCAACGGAAACCGATAGATCTTTCCCTCTTCCCTGTCCGATTTACCGACCAACGTTAGCCAACGTTGTGCCTCCTGAATAGGAAACGTGACTGGAGTTAGCTGATCTCGTGGTATATGCAGCTCCTTGAAGTTCTTGGGAGCTGTGCCAGGACGCGGCGGCATTATACATATCGCCCTGGACGAATCGTCCTCTAGATCGGAGGAGGTACTCGTCGCCAATATTGATCCCTCTGATATCGAAACGGAGTTCGAAGTCTTCGAAATCTTCGATATCTTCGACATTTTTAAATTGTTTTTATAAATCGAATATTTATTGTAGTTATTTTTGTGTCATATACCTACAACTAAATGACAGTGTGCTTATTGACGATTTTTTTATTTTTTCTTAATTTGTTGTAAATAAATTCCGGTTTAAATTTAGTATTCAAACATTGTTTCTGCGCGCCAATCATCTTTTTATGCTAGTTGGCAAAGCACTATCTGTTTGTGGGAAGTTGGCAACGCGGCCACTGTTAACAAATTCGCCGTTTTACAGCACTAACAGCTGACAGCTGTGATGAGCGGCATTTATGATATTAATTTCTAGGTTTCACCGCAGGTTCTGTGGAATATTTTTATTTTTAAAGCATAATATTTAAGACCCGCTGTTAAACAAGTGTATTCTATTAATAAACATAATTGTAAAATCTCTAGATGTTGATAAAAATAAGTGTTTGGTTTCATAAAAATACTGTGACTCTTCATCTGATATTGCCGATATTTTGCTCACCTCTAACTAGTAACGTAAACATCGTACATCTCCAATGAACATTTATTCGTTCGTGTGCAATAAAATGAATTTTTTCAATGTGAAAACAAAGGAATTAGTTAATTAAAATTAATGAAAAACACAAAACAAATACAATGCTAAACATGTGTAGTAAAAGTAAGTGTCAGAAATGTTGCAAACACTGCGAAAAATGCATGTGAAAATTTTCAAATTGCTGCTGGAGCGTTGGTGCTCCACTGGACACAGAGAGAGAGAGAGCGCAAACGAGAGCAGAAAAATCAATAAAAATTGTCGTAGCATCGCGATTGACGCGAGCAAAACAGAGAGCGTGCAACGAATGTGCGTGGAATAAGGAAAACAGAAAATGAACAGCCGTTAGCTGTTCCCGTTTCAGCTTCTGCTGTAGATATATGTAAATACCATGGCCCAAATGCGTTGGCAGCAAGTGTTTGAATAAATTGAGTTGTAAAGCCGATGACAAACCAAGAGCAAACAAAACTGCGCGTTAAGTAAACTTGAAACAGCTGTTGCTGTTGCTGTTATTGTTCGTGCAATCAGTGTAAATATTTGTGCTTGATTTATTGATAAGCTGCCAAAGCAATAAAAGAGGCACTCGGTTCACTTAACCCCCATTGAACTCGCAACGAAAGCTACTCGTTGCACTCTCGCCCACGCTTAAACATTTTCTCAGTGCGATCTCCCTCCCACCCACTCACTCACACACATTCACTCGAACACACATTCACTCGAACACACAGAGGCAACGCTCGCACGTTCGTTTACTTTGTTGGGGACTGTGTGTGTGCGTGTGTGTGTGTAAAAAGCTTTAAACAATTCATTTGTGTGTTTTAAAATGCTAAAGCAACAACAACGATAACAATTGTGCGAATAACATTACCGGTGATTCACAACCAGCAGAGACGCTAATTAAAGCGGGTGCAATTGTTAAAATATGGCAATAGAATGTCAACTAAACGTTGACTTGATGATGATGTGATTTCAAGCACTTAAGTAATTCAATTTGTTGTGCACATTTCCAGTTTGAAAGCCAGCAATAACACTAACAACGACAACAACAGCGGGAAGCCACACACACACACTCGCACACACAGACACAAGCACATATCTGAGATATGAACGTTATGCGCAAGCTGCGCGGCAGCGCTGCCAACACTGGCAGCGGCAGCGGGAATGCATCAGGCAGCGGCAGCAGCAGCAGTCCCAGTCCCAGTGCGAGTGCGAGTAATGCCAATGGACGTGGCAACGAGGACGCACTGCTGGATGCCCGCATTCAGATGAGTCTGGCCACACTGAAGAAGCTCTTCAATGAGTACACGCATCCCAAGGAGCCGCTCAGCGAAACCGAACGCGATGGCAAACTCTACGAAATGCTGCCATTGTTTTGCAAAGTAAGATTCAAAATAAACAGCTGTAAATATTTCAACTAATTGCATTTCTTTTAATGATTGTCAACAGGTGTTTAGCAGTTGTCCCGCCAATGATATGAGCGAAAAGTTCTGGGATGTGGTCGCCTTCTGTCAACAGGTTTCCCGCCTCATGGTCAGCGAAATCCGCAAGCGGGCATCCAATCAAAGCACTGAGGCTGCCTCCATAGCCATTGTCAAGTTTCTGGAGGTGGAAACAACGGAGGACTCCAGCAGCGGTTGGTTGCTCTTGGCCACCTTAAATCTGTTGGCCAACGGCGATGTCTCGCTCATACAGGTGAGCAGGCGGATAGTACAATATTATTTTCAATATATACATCTTATATGTTATATGCCATGAGTCCTTCATTCTGTTACGCACATTTCTCCGTTGACTAACTGAATAGAAGGGGTCTAGTATAGAGACTAAAAATGATTCATAGAACTCCTCAATATCAGTTGTCATGTATATAGCAACTCGACGAGGCTGACCTTTATTTTTTATCATATATCACATTCTTTGCGGGAATTCTATATAAATCAATTGCATGACTAATGTTATTACTTAAACTTTTATAAAGTTATCTTATACCTATTATCATATATAGGACTATTTATCAAAGACCGTAACTGTTATATACGTTTCAAAATTATTTTTTAATATTTCTTTGTTCTTTAAATGAAAATTAATCAATAACCCTTAATTTTAAATTTATCGTAATGGTTACGAAATAAGAGTAATTAGTGATTTATTTCTATTATGTTAATGCTGTTTTCTCTGCCTGCTATTTGTAGTTTTAATTTTAATCATCTTTATTCTTAATGCTTTGCAGGTCATGACAGCAGCAGCTGTGCCCTCCACTCTGGTTAAGTGTTTGTATCTGTTCTTTGATCTGCCCCAAGTGGAAGATGATGAGCCGCCAGCGGAAGGCGCAAGTGTCAGTGATTTTAATGCCCATGAACGTCGAACTTTGTTGCAAAAGGTATTTGTGCAGCTGCTGGTTAAACTGTGCTCTTATCCATATCCAGCTGAGGAGCTGGCCCGCATGGATGATCTAACGTTGCTCTTCTCGGCCATCACCTCGCCTTGTCCGATGCAGAATATTGTGTGGCGCAAGAATGCGGCTGAGATACTGACCACCATCTCAAGGCATGGCTTGACTGATGCCGTTGTTACCTATATACATTGTAAGATCCCTTGAGAAATCAATTCAAATCTTTGTATTAATCTTCTATTTCCTTTGCAATTCTAGCCAAGGGCTGTATGGCGTTATGTGTGGACAACATGCAACGTTTGACGTTTGGAAATCCGTTGGAAATAGTCGAAATGTTTGTCACCGTGTTCTGTTTTCTCAAGGATTCTAGTCAAGTATCACAGATATTAATGGACGACTTTCGTGCCTCCCAAGGCTACGTATTTCTCAGTGACTTTTTGCTCAAGTAACTACAAGAGAATACTCAAAAAAGAACCAAGTTAATGGAACCTCTTTCTACTCTATAGATTCGATAATGCACGCAGTCAAACGCTGGAAATCCAAGCAGCTATACGCAATCTGGTCCTGATGATCTCATCCCTCTGCATGTGCGGTTTCTACGAGCTGCGTCCGCCGGCTGCACAGTTCAACACGGTGTTCAAGCTGCAGAACTTTCAGCTACCACAGGCGAGTTCACGGGAGACGTGTGTGCGAAATGTATATGCATTCCAGGTGCTGCAGACAGTGTTTCTGAAATCCACGACACCAGCATTATGTTGCACCATACTGGATGCCATTTCCCGTGTGTATCATTCGGAGAATGCCAATTATTTCATACTCGAATCGGAGCATACGTTGAGCACATTTGCAGAGCGCATTCATCAGAAGAGTCCACAAATTCAAGAGAAGTTCTATGATCTGCTCGAGTTTATAGTCTTTCAACTGAACTTTGTGCCCTGCAAGGAGCTGATCAGTCTGTCCTTGCTACTTAAGCACAATCAATCCACATCGTGCAGCATCCTTTGCCTCAAAACGCTACTCAACATTCTGCGACACAATAGCGTATTCAAAGATGTCTATCGCGAGGTGGGAATTCTGGAAATCTTTGTTAGCTGCCTCAATCGCTATGCGGATCATGTGCAACACATAACCGACGGCGATGAATCGCTTGTTGTCCAACCAACAGCAGAGCAGCAAGAGGATCTGTTCGACACGTTGGGTAAACATGTGCTGGAGGCACTTACAATGCTCCTCGGCGGCGGAGCCAGCAATAATGCACAGTTGTTTCGTGAATATGGAGGAGCCAAGTGCATCCATGAGCTGGTTAAATTCAAGCATTGCCGACCACAGGCATTGGGCATCGTACGTGAGCTGATACTCTCCGCAGGTGGAGACGACGACATGCTCTACATACTCTCTCTGATGCACAGCATCAGTCCAAATCAGGTGGAGTTTAAAATACAAATACTCAACATGCTGTTGGGCTGCCTCAAGGATTCGCATCGCACACGCACAGTATTTCGCAAGGTCGGAGGCTTTGTCTATCTGACCAGCGTCTTTGTCTCGCTTGATGGGAGCATGGCAGAGTCACAGCCGGGCATTGCCCAACAGGATCTTATTCTGTTGCTACAAATTGTCTGCCAGACGCTCGCAACTGCAATGCGCTTCGAGCCAGCGAATGCCAAGTTCTTTCATCAGGAGATCTGCAATAGTTCACTGTGCGATACGTTGCGACTCTTGGGCTGCTTCGGAAGCGACACAGTACTACAGGACTTCACCGGTACCTATGAGCCCCAACAGACGCTACTGAAGTACTATCATGAAGTATTCAGCGGTGATATTTTGAGTTTCTGGTGAGTCTCTACAAGATTTGTAAATCGGTTACTGATAAGATCGCAATCCCAAATCAAAAAGGTTAAAATCTTATTATAAATTATAAGATTTCCATCGACTGCAAGTTTAAACATCCCTGTAGAATACTTTACCTTACCCTTACTAATCACAGTTTTCTTGCAGCTTTTCTGAGGATATACCCAGCTCATTGTCCTACATTTGTGTGGTGTTCCGATTGCTGTACAGCATTGCATTGGATAACTTTGAGTCGCCGAATTTGAGTGGTGTCATTACGCTTTTTAGTGATCCAACGCCACATACTCGCTCGCCCAGCAAGGAGCTAGCGGCTCCAGTGCATCCCAGTCAGTTGAATCTCACGCAACCCGCACCGGAGCCACGCATTGTGCATCCAGGAGTGGTGCTCTGTATGCTACAGCTGCTGCCCGGCGTGCAACACGATGAGGCGTCTCTCCAGGCTATTCAGCTGCAGGTCTATCTAAGCGAGATCATTAAATCCTTGGTTCGCAGCGAGCGCAATCAACAGATCATGTGCGATCACGGCCTGGCCGAGCAGCTGCTCAGACTAACACATCATGCTCTGGCTGAGGAGCTGCATCCGCTACACGTACCCATGCAGTATATATTGGAACGCCTGGCTGCCCAGGCACTCCAACCTACAGAGTTGCGTCAGTTTCTGCGTCTCGGCGAACCCTTGTCCTGCTCGGACATTGATCTTCAGCAGCCGTATCGACAGGGTGGCCCGGTGCCATTGACTAGGATTAAGACTCTCGTTTCGATGACAACTCCAAGAGATTTTCGTGCCCACGGATCGAGCACACTGCCGCCGTTTGTGGAACTGGACATGTCTGCAGAGGGATTTGGCTGTCTTTATCTGCCATCGCTGGCTCCTCAAGCCACAGCCACAGCTGGAGGCACCATTGATGCGAATACCATTGGGGGTATCGGTGCCGGTGATCGTATCTTTCCACCGCAAACGGGTCTCAGCTTCTCCACCTGGTTCTGTGTCGAAAAGTTCTCGGATCCCAAGACAGATCCACATTGTGTACGCCTGCTGACATTGGTTCGCACCATTCACAATCCTCGCGAGGAGAACTTAGCCTGTTTGTCCATACTGCTCTCAGCAAGGGATAAGGCTATTGTGGTGTCCACCCAGGAGACTCTGGTCACGCCCCGAAAAAGTAATAGCCTCTTTCTAATTTTATTTTATAAGGCTGTGACATCTTAATTTACACATGCTCCATTTCCAGGCATTGGTGATTGGGAGCCGGAGGGCTCTGATGATGGCATTGCCCGCATCTGGTGTCCAGATCTATTGCATGAAGGACAATGGCACAATCTGGTCGTGGTGCTCAATCGGGCCGTACTTAAGAACTCTAGTTTGTCCCTTTATCTGGATGGAGTGCCCATGCACACACAGAAACTGCACTACATTGCCCAACATCCAGGCGCAACGACCGCCAATCTTACATCGGCGACACAAATCTTTGGTTATATTGGCACACCTCCCATTTGGCGTCGTTATTCACGTCTCTGCTGGAAACAGGGCGTCTGCCATTTACTGGAGGATGTGCTCACTCAACAGACTGTGCAGACCATTTATCAGCTTGGTCCGCACTACATGGGATCCCTGCAGGCTCCACAATTGGGCAAACAAGCTGAACCGCTGGCGCCTCTGGTGCCCGAAGATCGGGTGCTCCTCGGACTAAATGCCAAGGCCGTTTCGAAATTAACGCTGGTCAAGATACGTAAGGTCTACAGTCGTGCGGATAACAAGAGCATTGCCAAGCAGCTCAACATGAATTCCCATGAGAATGCCACGCCCATTAAGTGAGTATTTTTAACTATTTCAAAGTCATGAAAAAATTAACTAAGTTGAGTCCTTCGATCGTTTAGAATTCTACATAACTCGGCGGGACACTTGGCTGGCGCAGGTCGCTCACTTGGAGGCGTTGTTGTGGGCTATTTGGGAGTACGTGTGTTTAGTCCGCATCCGGTTTCGGCGATGATTGACACCGTTGGAGGCTGCAATGTGCTGCTGGGAATAATTGCCATGGCACAAGATGTGGAGTCGCTGTACGCAGGTGTCAAGGCGTTGACCTGTGTGGTGCGAAGTAATAGAGCGGCACAGGCGGAAATGGATCGGAAGCGATGCTATCAGACGCTGGGAATGTTCTTTAAAAAGAAGAAGCATTTGCTGAACTCGCACATTCTCCACTTGACATTTGGATTGGTGGGCACCGTGAACAGTGGTCACGACATGTCCGCAATTCCGAATGTGACAGCCTTTCAGGATTTGCTGTGCGATCTGGAGATTTGGCATAATGCTCCCAATGGATTGTTGCGCTCCCTGTTGGAACATTTGCTGGAGCTTGTGGTGGAGTCGAATGAGAAGAAGCAGAATGTTAAGATTATGCGGGATTTGCAGTTATTGGTGAAACTCTTGCATATTATAACCCACATTCAGGATCATTCCACACGCGAGATACTCTTCAATCTGCTGGAGACTCTGCTGGGCGGACAGCCCAGGCACACGGATCTCCTGCTCTTCGGCCAGTACGTGGCCGCCAAGCTGCCCCGCATGCAGGATGCAAATGCGGAGCGTGCAGTGTTGTTGCCCAGTATGAAGCAACCAGCTGAAGATCAAGATGGAGTCGCTCAGAACATATACTTGCGCAATCGTTGCCTCTCGCTGCTCCACGGATTGCTGTTCACGCCTCGCAACACCGTCAACTACGTCATCTGCGATGACATCTCAAAGACACTTGGAATGGACTGGTTACTGCTCTTTATGCAGCCCCATGTCCACTTCACCACAGTCATCATTTCAGTCCGAATCCTGGTGGTAATCTGCGCCAATGATAGTTTCCTAGTTCGCTTTCGGGATGCAACCCATAATGGAGGATATTTACGCTTTACGGAAATGGTTTCACAACGCAAGATGGGATTGGGCACCCAGCAGCTGAATCAGCGGCCCAGCAATGGCACTGGCACGGTCATCGTGGCCACGCCTCAAAATACCATACAGCATTTGCCCACACAAATTGCCGGAGAGGTGCGGGCGGCGGCATTAAATATACCCGGTGAGTAGACGATGGATTTCATTGGGGTATGGCGAAATTTCACAGTGATATAGAATCAAATTAGAGGCCAAATTTATTAAATCGCTTTTCCACTTGCAGGTTTCCAGTTGCTTGAGTGGCTGATGCAACATCATTTGGATGTCCCGGAGCTGTATTTCCTGGTGACTGCATTGATTATGGGACAACCTGTCAAAGTGCTGGCCACGGAACACACGAAATTTGATCTGGATCGCGTCTGGTCATTCCTGTGGGGTGCTCCAGTCTCTGCTAATACGCAGCTGCCCAAGCTGAATGTGTGTCCCGAGGGCATATGTGTCCTGCTGGCGATGGTGCGTGCCATTGTGCACAGCGGAGATTGCGCCGCCTGGTTACATAGTCATCCGGAGACAATCATTCAACTGCTGTTCAGTCTGTATCAAAATCTTAACGACTTTACGCCCGTAATGATGGCCGGAGATGTGGTCACTTCGCTGGTTGCGGTGCTTTTTCCGCAGGTTTCACGATCTAGCGACTCGGAGCCAAATAGCGGCGCCTCCACGCCCACCGACGGCACTGGCAGTAGCTTTGTGCTGCCCCCGCCGGAATCTCTGCACGCGGCTGTTGCCAATCAGCCGAAGTTGACGGCACATCCGGTGCGCAAGTGCATTATTGATTTTCTGCGTGTGATTGTTGTGGATTCGTTGGGCCTTAACATGCATGGCAAGAGCACGCCCGTCATTGATCTTGTGCTGGATGCCGCGCCGGAGTCGGCGGAATTGCCACTTCAGGTGCAATACCAGACTCAGATCATCATTGCCCTCATGGATCATCTCTTGGCCGCGGATGTGCTAGTCGGGGAACAGGCGGCGCTGCCATTGGTGCCAATTCTGCAGAGTCACATCCAACACATTGCTCCCAATGTCTTCTACCTGACAGCTCGCATCGTGGATAAATTATGGCAGGGTTGCCTCACCAGGAATCCGCATGACATCTTTGACTTTGTCA
This sequence comes from Drosophila phalerata, assembly GCA_951394115.2. Taxonomy (NCBI): domain Eukaryota; kingdom Metazoa; phylum Arthropoda; class Insecta; order Diptera; family Drosophilidae; genus Drosophila; species Drosophila phalerata. Next base: position 15,848,394 of record OX596008.2, read on the forward strand.
TCAAATTGATTGGCCAGGCCAAGCGACGTTCTTCATCATTGTCGCTGGAGCACCTGCATCATTCGCTGAATCGCAGCATTTTGTTTCTGCTCTCGCGTCCCACCGACGACTCCATTGCCGAGCAGATGAGTGTTCTGGAGGCACTGCACAAGATCATACAACATCGTCTGCTCATCTTTGGCGCTGGCAATCATGAGCTGGAGTTCATTGGATGCCTCACCTACTGTCTGCTGCAGCTGACGGCTGATATGAAGATCATCCTGGAGCCGGCTACGAGTCGCAACACGACCTGGCATGTCAACCCACAAACGGAGACCACCGAACCCAAGGACGAGGACCTTAATCAGTTGCAGGTAAGCCCAAGGAATCAAGATATTATCCAGTATTTCATATAAATATAAAAATAATATTATTTTATTAAATGATTTATATTTTAAAAATTATAATCGTTGCCAATTTGAATCGAATTCTTTCCCAAAGGGTCGCAATCTGATTGTTGGCGCCGCCTTTCGAGTTTGGGAGGAGCTCTACGTGTGTAAGAAGCCTGCCATTGAGGAGGTCTTTAAGATATCGCTTACCCCACCTCAGGCCAACTCCAAGGCGCCCGATTTGCAGACCACGCGGGAGCAGGTGATGGAGCTGGCCTCCAAACTATGGTTCAATTACGTGGAAGCCGAACGCAAGGCTTCCTATCGCGTGCCATGGGAGCTGCACAATCAGATCCAATCCAAGATACAGAAGGTAACCGGTGGACTAACCCGTCTGGCCAGTCGCACCAAGGTGAAGAAGGATGAGCTGGTGCGAACCAAGTCGAATATGAGCCGGGAGTCAGCATACGAGTGCACTGGCATCCATGTTCAGCTAATCAAGGATCTGCTGGAGCTGCGCACCAAGCAGTATCAGCAAATGCTGCAGCACACACAGCGGTACGTCTACCAGGATTGGGTGCAATCCGAAACGGAGCTGACGCGTGAACGCGGTCTTTGGGGACCAGCAGGCTGTTGTAGCTTGGACAAGTGGATACTGGACACCACCGAAGGACCTCATCGCATGCGCAAGAAGACGATGCGCAATGATGTCTTCTATCTGCATTATCCGTATCGGCCGGAACTGGAGCTGGCCGACAATCGACAACTCAAGTATAAGGTGGCCTCCAGCTTGGATAGCAAGCTCTACTTCCAACATGGCCAGCAGCAGCCACGGATTCTGGCCGAGGCCGAGCAGCATGCAATCCAGCAGCAAACTTCGCTAGAAGCAACTCATCCACACCGCTTGGAGGCAAGCAGCTCCACATCGACGCCACCTCCGCCTGTATCGCCCAAATTGCTGACTCATGGAGCACCATATCCTCAGGAATCTTTGGATGGTAATGCCCCAGAGGATGACGAGGAAGAAGAGGACACATCTATGACCAGCGACAATGAAACATTTTTGCGTTTGCTCGAGGAGCAGGAGAAGATTAGCTTTATGTTTCGCTGTGCCCGCGTTCAGGGTCTGGACACCTTTGAGGGTCTACTGCTGTTTGGCAAGGAGCATTGTTATATTGTGGACGGTTTCACGCTGCTGAAGAACAGAGAGATACGTGACATTGACACACTTCCTCCTGGCGCCTATGATCCCATAATACCAAACTCAGGGGGTCAGACGTCGTCCACTTCGCGTGCTGTCAGCCAAAAGTTGAGGCAGTGCTCCAAGTTTGCCTACGAGGAGATTCGTGAGGTCCACAAGCGTCGCTATCTGCTACAGCCCATTGCCCTGGAGGTGTTCTCCGAGGATGGACGAAACTACTTGCTAAGCTTTCCGCGCAAGGTACGCAACAAGGTGAACCAACGATTCCTGGCTCTGGCCACTGCCCTGAATGACAATGCACAGCAATCGGTCGCTGGACAAAAGCGCACCGCGAGCGTTGAACAAACTTCGGGACTGTTCAGTGGCCTCATCGGAGAAACATCCGTAACTCAGCGCTGGGTTCGTGGCGAAATCTCAAATTTCCAGTATCTAATGCATTTGAATACACTCGCCGGTCGCAGTTACAATGATCTCATGCAGTATCCGGTGTTCCCTTGGATTCTGGCTGACTACGATTCGGAGGAGCTGGACTTTACCAATCCCAAGACATTCCGTGATTTCTCCCGTCCAATGGGCGCGCAGTCGGACGAACGTTTGGAACAGTTTCAAAAGCGTTTCAAGGAGTGGGATGATCCTCATGGCGAAACTCCTCCTTATCACTATGGCACTCATTACAGCTCAGCCATGATCGTATGCTCCTATCTGGTGCGACTGGAACCCTTCTCTCAACCATTTCTTAAACTCCAAGGCGGTCACTTTGATCTTGCCGATCGTATGTTCCACAGCATCAAAGAGGCCTGGCTATCGGCTTCCAAACTGAACATGGCTGACGTCAAGGAACTTATTCCAGAGTTCTTCTATTTGCCCGAATTTCTCAGCAACTTTAACAACTTTGATCTGGGCACCAAACAAAATGGCGAGACTTTAAATCATGTCATACTACCACCCTGGGCCAAACAGGATCCCAGAGAGTTTATTCGGCTGCATCGAAGTGCTCTTGAGTGCGATCATGTTAGCCAAAATTTGCATTTGGTAAGCTAACTTTCAAATTAATGACAACTTTAATAATCTTTAAGCTTGCAAGTCAATAAAACGAAACTGAACAAAAATTCTCCTTTCAGTGGATCGACTTGATCTTTGGTTGCAAGCAACAAGGACCCGCCGCCGTGGATGCCGTCAATGTATTTCATCATCTCTTCTACGAGGGCAATGTGGACATTTATAAGTAAGTTCATCATGTCTCCAACTATGAGAAGATTCTTTATTAACAATTCACTCATTATTTAGCATTGATGATCCGCTTAAGAAGAATGCGACAATTGGATTTATTAACAATTTTGGCCAAATACCAAAGCAGCTGTTTAGAAAGTCGCATCCGGCCAAGAAAATGGCCAACTCACGTCACTCAGCGTTGATCGATCCCACGGCTTTGATACAAGGCAACAGTACCGTGTTGCAAACAGATCGATTGTTTTTCCACAATTTGGACAATCTGAAGCCTAGTCTACAGCCCATCAAGGAGCTTAAGGGTCCAGTGGGCCAAATACTTCAACCGGACAAAACTGTGTTTGCTGTTGAGCAGAACAAGGTGATGATGCCACCATCGTATACCAAATACATTGCCTGGGGATTCGCTGATCACTCGCTGCGCGTTGGCCTCTATGATACGGATCGGGCTTCCTTTGTATCCGAGGCGGCGGCACAAAACTCCGGCGAGATACTGACCTGTGCCTGTCCAAATGCCAAGATGATTGTGACAGCCGGTACCAGCTCTGTGGTGACCATTTGGAAGTTTGATGCGAATCGCAAGAGTCTAAGTGTCAGGCATTCCCTGCATGGTCACACGGATGCAGTCACTTGTTTGGCCGCCAGCGCAGCCTACAATGTCGTTGTCTCTGGATCCCGCGATGGAACAGCAATTGTCTGGGACATGTCGCGCTTCACATTCGTTCGTCAGCTGCGTGGACATGCGGGAGTTGTTTCTGCCGTGGCCATCAATGATCTAACAGGCGAAATTGCCACCTGCTCAGCCACCTGGCTCCATGTTTGGTCCATCAATGGCGATGCTCTGGCCATGGTTAATACATGCGTGGGCAGCGCTGATCGCATGCAGCAAATACTCTGCGTAGCCTTCTCACAAATTCGCGAATGGGATCAACAAAATGTGGTCATGACAGGCTCAACGGATGGAGTTGTGCGGGTGAGTGAAGTTCTCTTCTATCAAACAATACCACAACAAGACTTATATCACGACTTTTGTGATACGATAGATACAGGCTCTTTTAATATCTTAAATGTTGTTAAAATAGACAAATAAATATTTCAATATCTATAAATTAGCTCAGATAACAAACACCGATGTTACTCAGGAAAGAATTATCCCCTACTAAGTAACTAAATACCAGAGAATTATTATTTTCATTACTTCCATTAAATTATAAAAAGAAAATTATCACAAAATGTTTTGTTTTACATTAAATATTGTTTAAATTTAAATTAAAACAATTTTCTCCTGACAGATGTGGTCGCTGGAACACACTCAGGTGCCCATTGATCGTAAGCTCAAGAGAGGGGTTGAAGTCGGCTCGCAGGATAAACCCGAGTCAGGTTCAGTAGATGACAATAAGGCTGATAAGATGAGTATTTTCAAGCAAATTAAGAGCCTCTCTCAGCCGGAACCAGAACTTGGTAAGTTACTGACTCAATCCCTCAGAGCATTTACTACAACTGCCATACTTTATAGAAATTGTAAAATCCGCGTCGGAGAGCAGCATTTCGGAGGCTTCACAGCACAGCAACGATTCCAGTAAATCTGCTGAAGGAGCTGCCAAACCGGATCCTTCAGTGGAGCGTCGAAAGAGCTCGATTACGGGTGCCAAGTCACTGCATGAAATGAAATCGGCAACAGTAGAGGTACCTGGCTGCAGTTCAGAACAAAAGACAAATGAAGGTAAGAAGTATGAAAATTAAATATATTTCAAAGATTGTTAATATCTGAGTTCTGCTTTGTGAACAGATGAGCACAGCATTCGACCCAGTAAATCGGACACTAGTTTGACAGATGGCTTTGTTTTGCTAGATAATGACAGACATCGAGGCGAACAGGCGCTTAGAAAAGGTTAATATTTCCTAACCCTTATCATCTGCAACTATCCTTTTAATTACCCTTTTCCCAGGCTTCAAATGGCAACGGCAATTAATGTTCAGATCCAAGCTAACCATGCATACGGCTTATGATCGAAAAGATAATGCCGAACCGGCTAGCATAACAGCGCTGACGGTGTCCAAAGATCATAAGATCTTGTATGTTGGTAAGTGCAAGAGACAAGGCAAAGAAGAACCGCCATAGACCGAAATTTATTACTTTATTAAATTTGTTACTTGCAGGCGATGCACGAGGTCGCATTTTCTCCTGGAGCGTAACTGAGCAGCCGGGTCGTGGTGTAGCCGATCATTGGCTGAAAGATGAGGGCGCAGATCAGTGTGTTAAATGTCATGTCAAGTAAGTTGATTCAACAATTTTAATTTGCAAAATTAATTTCACTTCTTCTCATATTTTAGATTCACACTTTATGAGCGGAAGCATCATTGTCGTAATTGTGGCCAGGTCTTTTGCAACAAGTGCAGTCGTTTCGAGTCGGAAATCTCACGTCTACGCATATTAAAGCCTGTTCGAGTATGCCAGGCTTGTTATAGTCAGTTGCGCACGAATTCCCTAGACAACTAGAGGCATCAGTTGGAGCGCATTGTGTACCTATAATTAAACAACAAATTGTAATAACTGTGTTTACTTTCCTTAAAATCAATTGTAACTGTTAAAAGACGTTGGGGCATTAATTTAAATACTTCTTATTTATTATATAATTGTATACGTATTTATTTATAATATTGTAACCAAAAAATTGTGTTGCGCTAAGAACAACAAAAGGCTGTTATATGATTTTATATAATTTTTAATTTTATTTAGTAAAAACAAAACGAGTTGCAATATTTTTTTATAAATAATTTATACTATTTATTATACACTGAATAAAACCTTGCTTATATACGCAGCAATCATGGACAATTTGTAGAAATGTAATTAAATTGTCTTGTAATATTATATAAATATTTGATAATCGAATCTAATTTGTGTGTTGGCGTCAAAAATTGTATGAAAAGCTGAGCGCACAAAAGTATTGTTATTCAAAAAGTATAAAAGCATAAATTATAGGGAATGTATTGTATGTATGTACCAGTAGTGAATATAACAGAACAGAATCCAAATCAATAATTAGCTTACCAAATACTGCAAACGAGCACCGCCACTTATATCAATTATAATTAACCAAACAAATTTGGAGACAAACTTTTAATAGGCAGACAGAACACCTAATTAGCACACAACACACAAACCTCACACAGAAAATAATAATTTAAATAAAAATATTTATAAATATACAAATTGACAAATTCTTAAGTCGAAAATGTTTATAAAAAGACACATTACTTCCAAATGAATAAAAACAATTAACTGAAAAGCAATGCTAAATGTTGATGTAATAAATGGGTCCGTAATTATTAAAGCAATATTCTAAATTGCCTACTAACTAAACTGATAAATATATTAATAACGTAATATATGCTAAATAAAAATGTAGTTAATTAAATTCAAGCTGTCATGGACGATTTAACATTATTTCTTTCCACCTATAAAAAAATACCTCTAAACGATAAAAAAAAGTATTTCAACATACCTCACATAAGAATTCCTTTCCTTCTTTGTTTTGGATCCCCTTTTTGTGCTATGACAGCGGACTCTAAACTGAAAACTTTGTAAATATGAAAGACAAATAACGAAGTACACAATAAAGAGATTTAGAAGGAATATAAATTAGCTAAATAAAATGGTCGTAGTGTTAAAATAAAAAGAAATTCGGTATTTTGTAGAGCATCTACATGTTGCATTGATAATAATTTACAAATATTATATACATGTGACAGCTATATACAAAAATATTTCATTTCAAATATATATATACATGTACTTCTGTACTCATTATGCCCAAAAGCGTCTTGGGGAATCCAATGAAAAAATGCAACCAAAATCACACTTTCAAAAGACTTGAAGCACAACAATAAACAGCACATTCAACAATTACTAAACATTTCAACAACTAACCAAAGAGAGACTTTAAAAAATTAATTCTTACATTTCAATGAAAAGCTGAAACAAACAATTTGGAGTTATTGAAGCAAGTACACGTTCCCCTAGTTAATAAGGTCTAAAATAGAGAACACCATCCACATAAAACCAACCCGAACAAAAGCGAAACTAAATAACTAATTACTATAAATATAACAAAAAATATATATATATTATTGTTAGCTCGTGTAATATGCGAAAAGACAAAATACGATTAAATAAAGAGAACAATGTTAAAAAAGAAACTGAATTGTCCTATACTTTTTTTTTAACGTAAAGCACTCGGTCTAATTTTCTTTTAATTGCATTATCGAATTTCATTATATTGTCAAGCACAACATCAACAAGCAGCCGCAAACAATGACAACACACAGGAATAAATTTAGATTTTAGATGGATATATTAGCTATATAGGTTGTGTATAGTGTTTACAAGCATTTTTCAAAGGAACTTTTGTGTAATAATGAGATGTCATTGCCGTTCGGTGGGGGGAGAGATTGGACACCTATTGACCATTCTAAGTAATTGAAATCACGCACCGATTTGCCGAAAATGGAAGCGTCCGACTCTTTATTGCCAACGTCCATTGTTTGTCTGCCAAGATGGCTGCCTTCCGGTTTGATCGCGCGTACAACGTCCGGAAGGGCAGCAAAAGCCGCCAGGACAACAAGACGGTCTGCTGCCAATGTCCTTACGCTGACAGTTGCCATTGGGACAGTTGTTGTGGTTGTTGTTGTTGTTATTATTGCAAGGCCCATTTCCAGAATTAAATGGCGTGTTGTTATAGAAAGGCATATTTCCATACATGGTGACCACTGTAGATGCGAAAATAGAGAATATTATAAATATATTTCTACTTAAATTTTATAAAATATTTCAACTCACCAAAGACCGGCAAATCACGGCGGTTTTTTTCAATAAACAAAAAAGAAATAAAAATAAAACAGTAAGTTTTGTGTAAAAAAAACACTTCTGATTTGTTTCAGGTGTTCGAAAGGAATGAGCTCTACTTCTAGAGAGAGGGAGCTCGAATCGATTTCACGGCTTCCTTCGATTCGAAACATTTTCGAACTCAATTCGAACTGAGCGAATGAGCGAAAGAGCAAAGCGCTTGCGCTCAAATTTACAAAGTGGTGAGTTTTCTCAGCAAGGGGCGTGGCTTAACAGGACACACACACACACACACACGCATACAATGACAGCTGAGAAGGGTGAGGTCGGAGGTGAGGGTGTTTTGAGCCATAGAAAAAATGCGACTTCTTGATGCCGCAAATTTGGCGTGTGTATGTGTATCAGTATGTGCGTGTGTGTATATATATATATGTATGTACATATTGATGGGCATAAGCAGAGTTGGAGATGGAAGTGACAAGAGTGTGAGCGAGAGAGAGAGAGAGAGAGAGTGGGGGAAGCTTGTGACGCCAGCGTTGGCGTTTGCTGCAAATGACTTTGCATTCTGACTGGTTAATATAACCGCAGGATAGTATAAAAGCGCCGATACTGGGCTGGGCTATATACGCATGGGACGATCTGTGTGTGGGGAGCTGCATAACCACGGGCAACTAAATGGGTTGTGTAATAGTCGCGTTGAGGTCCACTTGATACTGCCAAATTCCGATTTACAAGACTCCACCCCCAAAATGTAACCATATGCTATATTCTCGTATATTCGTAGTATAAGACGTTGTCCGCTAAGTCTCCATCATCGTTCTCTTTCTCTGTGTGCGTGTGTCTCTGTTCGTGTGTGTGTGTGTGTGCAACCAATACACAATGTCACAAAAGTCATTTCAATTTAGATGAGAGTCAGTAAATCAACCCCTATCAACATACCAACAACAACCAGTGCCAACCCAGGAAACGCCATTGCGAAAATAACGACGCATTCACGTACATAAAATACATGCATACAAATATAGCTGTATATGCATATATCTTACATATGGCATATCCCTAACTAACCCCAACTAACATATATGCGCTACCAAAACTCCTGCAGAATATTACAACTTTCAATACAAAGCTAATATAAGATAATATTAAGGTTACTAGAAAGAAATGTGGAAATAACTCTTTGAATTTGTGATTTTAATAAACAAATGCTATTAAAATTTGATAATATAAACTTAAAATTCTTAAGCAATAAAATATTTAATTACAATTTATCAGTTTGCTCCTGGTCTACGTCTTATAAAAAATAATGAATCGGCATTAATCTTTAAAATTTCCTGACAACTCCAATTATGGAACAAAATTTTTATTATAAATTTTTTATAAAATAATAATAAATAATTTGTATAATAGAAGCACATATTTAAAGTACTATCGTAATTATATGACATGCATTCAAAAAACATTGGCGTAAGCTGACAAAAATGAATATCTTATAATGTGTTATAAAAAATATATATATTAAATAAGTATACTCTACAGGAAATCACAAAATATGAATAAAACAAAATAGTAATAAATATTTGTATTATTATTTAGCCTAAACAATTTATGAATCTATTAAATCACCTATCAACTATAATTATTTGATCTTTTATTTTAGTATCTCAATAAACTGGAAATTGTTCTGAATGTCGCAAATTTGATCAGATTGTGGCATATGCCCCAAAATTGTAGCGCCCCTGCTGCTGAGATCCTGACTTTAGAACTAATAATCCGACAGCCTACAAGCGCAGGACGAACCAGAAAAAAAAAAGAAGAAGCCAGCGAGGCAGCAGCCCGAAGAGCAGCGGCAAAGATATTTACTGAGGCACAGTTAGAGAGAGATAGAGACAGACAGAGAATGCGCTAGAGTGAGAGAGAGAGCGAGAGAAAGCGAGAGGGGGAGAATATGACATGCTCAGAGCAGGACAACAGATGCCATTACCAATACATACGCCAAACGATGCCAACGACGACGACGATGAGGACTTCGTTCTGTCGCTAGCTTTTCATCATTCTTGACATTTTGTGGTGAATTGTTGAAAGCCACAGGATATGTCGCAGTGTGCGTGGCCGGGACACACACTAGTGTCTGTGTGTGTGTGTGTGTGTGTGTGTCGCATGGTGCAAAAGAACTAAAATGGTGGACGGCAGGAAGTCTCCTCATTTGCTGTAATCGCATCAAACGGCAGGCACAGAAAAAAGGGCGTTTTCCGGTTGGCTGCCCGCCTGTCCTGTCCTGCCGTGTCCTCCCCAGCCACTGTCCCTTACCGTTCTAAGGGATGAAATGTAACATTGTGTAGCTTTCCGTAAATTTTCGACTTTTTCGTCGACGTTTTGGTTTCTCGCTGCCAACGCATCACATCGCTTCGCTTCGCTTTGCCATTTTTACTCATTCGGTTTCGGGTGTTTTATTTTGTTGTCTTTGTATCTCTGTGTATTTCAGTTTCCCGGTCGTTCTGGCTGTGCCACGTTTGTGGCTTTGTGTCACGTCTAAAAGGGGGTGGGTGGCAGAGGCGGGCGGTGGTGGCTGTCTTTGGCTTTGCTCTGCATCCTGTCAAATTGACTGCAAAAAGGACCTCTCCTTTGGCAGCTTCACTTTCGTAATTGGCGGTCTGCTCTGCTCAGCTACGGCTCCGGCTCCGTCTCTGACTCTGGCTCCGGCTCTGCTTCTGCCACAGCTTCTGGCTCTGCGCCATTCACAGTTGGTCCGTCAGCCAAAACGATCCGCATTCGCATCGCAGCTGCGTCGTCGTCCTTTGCGTCGGCAAATGTAATCAACCTTTTGGCGTGCGGTTGTCGAATAACTAAAATTTGTGAAAATTAAGTGCAAAATCGTTAACTGAAATAAATCTAGCATTAGCTAAATATTTGTAGTGTTAATCAAAGTTACTATCAACCCAATCAAGCTGGATACCTTAGGCTTTAAATATTTCCATCAACGGAAAATGGGCACAGGTAAAACTTAATCAAATAAACCGTCGGTAGTTTTCAAAAGCCAATTTAAACGACGTCTTTTGACCATAACAAACTATTAAGAAAATCGGATATATTTAAAGCTAATACTGTGAAACATTGTCAGGGAAAATAAGGGATAAGCGTAAAAAATTTAATTAGCTTTAGAATTCAATAATTCTGCAGGAATATTAATTGAATAAGATGCACCTAATTTACTTAATTTACTTAATTTGAGAAATATATTACTTGGAGTAGACATTGAGACATCCTTAGAATGGATTGGGGATTAAAATCCAATGCATTCATCTAAAGAAAACTATAATTCTCAAGAAAAGTGGCTGTAAGATACTTTGGTCAGTCCTTTAATAATAATTTGATTTGCGATTTGATTGCGATTATAAATGTCAGACTATTTTTGAAAGCCTTTTACAGACTCGAATACAATTTAATTAAAATGTAGGACATACTTTACAGTTTACTCCACGACTTTGGAGTTGTATTCAAATTAATTATTGAAAATGATTTTAAAAGTGTGATTTCAAATAGTTAGAAATATATTCAAAATTGTATTCGATGCTCTTAAATTAATTTATAAAGCATGTCAATCTATTTGCAACCCAGATCGGAGATTCCCACGTCCAAATCGTTAAACCGTTTAAATCCCACGTCTGCCCCCATCCAACTAACGAAACTAAGGGAACCTTTTTTGCCTATAAAAACAATGCTGAGATTTCCAATATATTCAAAAGCATATTGTATGGTTGATAGTTAAACTAAAGAAGATATATCCTACACGCTTACACACACATACAGAGAATTGACGCAACTTGCTAAATAAACAAAAATATTTAAAATCAACAATAAAAATTTTAAAAAAGAAAACATTGCTGAAAAAAAGTATATAGATAGTAAGTGTGAATGTATATGAGATTGAGGTTCATGGTGTATGCCACCCTAAGGGTACCAGGGCCACTGACTGGGAAATGGGCACGCACAACCACTCGAGAGGTGTTAACATGTTGCGGACAATTGCCGATGCGCAGGGTGTGAAAATTGGCAACACGCGTCGCAACCGAAACCCAACCAAACCAACAGTTGACAATATGTCAAATGTCACAGGACAAAAGGGAAACAATCGAAACCGGGCGCGTTTTATTTTGACAAGTGCCGAGTTTTCAACTTAATTTGTGAAGCGTGCCAGTCAAAGGGACCGGACGGAACGGAACGGGACGAAAAGGGACTGAGGTCAAGGGGGTAAAAAAAAATAAGGTAAAGGCCTGTTTTCATATAACTCGCATTATCTGCTAGCTTTGTGCAATTTTCACTTGCTAATCCGCGACACACACACACACACACATAGCAGGCAAACATTCGTCAACGGTGCCACAAAGTATGCAGCACCTTTTGTGCGTGCTGCAATGTGTTTACTCAACGGAAGCTTTGAGGCCGAGCTTAGCGTTTAAAATAAGTTAAATATGCGGATATGTTGCAGATATTTCTTTGAATTCGCTTTCGCTAATAAAGCACCAAGCGGGCTCAAATCATATTCGGTGCCATTTTGCCTGTATTAATTGTACAGATTTCTTCATTATGGAGTTAAATATACATTACAGTGAAATGTAATATATTTAATAAATATAATAAATAAAGTTTTTATTATTTTTTTGTCAAGAAATTATTTATTTTTAAATACGAAAAAACTATATACAGGCCTATTCCGGATTTCACTTACTATTTCTTCGGATTTCAAAAAATTAAATTTTCACGTTTCATTTGTGCTAAAAATTTTAAAATTATATATTATCACTTAATTCTAATTAAATTCACTTAATTCTAATTAAATTCACCAACTGAATTCAATACGCAAAATATTTCCAAATTGATATAAGAACAGATTAAAGATTTTCACTTCCGACAAATCTTGCCGAAAGTGAAAACCGGAACAGGCCTGATACTGGTACATTTCTTAGTTTAAATAAATTAAGCGCTCACATTTTTGCTAATCGGAATTAATCAAATTTCCTGCCTGTAGAAAAAAATTATTTTTCTTGCCGAAATTTTGATCCATAACTGTTTTAAAAAGTTAAAATAAATGAAAATTTTAAACAAATAAAAAAGTATTTCCCATACCGGGAATCGAACCCGGGCCTTCTGGGTGAAAGCCAGATATCCTAGCCACTAGACCATATGGGACACTGGAATACGTTTGCTTATTTAAGTGATTCAACTATAAGTAATCACAAACTTTTGCTATATTCAGTACAATTCGGTCAATTAATTATTTAAAATTAATTCTTCAAAATATTATGCAATACAATATGTTTGGGTAATATTATGTAACTTTCTTAAAAGCTAAATTGGGCTAAGAATAACCAGAAAATATTGAAAACAAGTGAAACCAACCATGATTCTAAAATATTTTGTAGATTTGTTGCCTGGCTAATTAAAATTAATAAAATTTAAATAGATTTTAAAATAATTTACAATGTCTCCGTTCACAGCCGGCGATCGCCTGCTGGATATACCCTGTAAGGTGTGCGGGGACCGCAGTTCGGGCAAACATTATGGCATCTACAGTTGTGATGGTAAGCCTTGACCAAGACATAATTGAAGAATATATATTTTTACATATATCTTGTGTTTCCTATTAATAGGTTGCTCTGGATTCTTCAAGCGTAGCATTCATCGCAATCGCATTTACACCTGCAAGGCGACAGGTGACCTGAAGGGTCGATGTCCTGTGGACAAGACCCATAGGAATCAATGTCGTGCCTGTCGACTTGCCAAATGCTTTCAATCGGCCATGAATAAGGATGGTAAGTTGAGAGCACTCGTTGCTCACCCGCAAATCTTTGTTTTACTTGCCAAATTCATTTAATTATGCAGCAAATTAGCTGGGGATGCTTTTTCGGGAAAAGCCTTCGCATAAATTACATTAAATTGGAAAAACCAAAATGCCGCAGGCTTTTGGGTGCCGCACACTTTTGGCAAAGAGTCCTCCGACTCGACGACTTCCTTCCTGTGGCTGTGGCCTCTCAAAGTGGATGCCACTTGATTCTTGTTGTAGTTGTCATTAAGCTGATTATAATTTATTCGCACCCCTTTCCCCCTTCAGTTCCCCTTTGCATTCAGCCAGAAGCCACACAATAGAAAGTGGCTTGCTTGATTTTAAAACGAAATAAATTATGAAGTCGTGACTTTGATTTACTTCAATAGGCTTTTCAAAATATTTGCATTGCAGTCAAGTTTGCACCAAATGAAGTTCAGACATTTTTCCACTATTTTTTTTGCTTTTAGTTGCATTTTAATAAGTAAGATACTTTTCATTTGATATGTTTTTTTATGTAATTTATTTTTTTTATTCTTACTTCGAAATTATAAAATTTTATTTTGACGATATTTTTAGTTATAAACGAAAAATTGGTAGTTATATTTGATGTAAGTTAATTATATGCTCAAAAATTCTAGAGATTAAAATAATTAAATTTTTTGTTCAACAAAACAAGATCTGACTTGCATAACTTGACAGTAAATATTCAATATAATGTCTTTATTTTAGCCTTTGTTAATGTCAAAGCTATTACCATTATAATTCACATTTCTATACATATTCCTGTGCGGTAACAAATACATCCATTCTGTATAATTTGCTTGAGTCACTAAATGATTTGCATATTAACTATCAGTGTGTGTGTGTGTGTGTGTGTGTTTGTGATTGTCGAACTTTATTTGGCCAATGCGATTGACCAAATGTTACAGACCGCTCTCATATGCCACAGCAATTTTACTGAGACAAATTTAACCCACACCCAACAACAACAACAATAACAATAACAACAACATCATCACAACTGAACACTGAGAACAACTCAATGCAACAATGCTAGCTTTAAAGCTCTTAAGCCAACATTAAATGTAGCATAAAAACACATAACATGGAAGGCCATCTATAGCTCTCAATGGTTCGTATAGCTCGTATAGCTACAATTTACCATTTGGCATCAACCATTGAGGGGTTCATTGCACAACAACAGCAACAACAGCAGCCAGAAGGGACAACAACAGCGTGAGAATTGTTGCAGATTTTCTCACACGAAATTCGCCTTCGGGGGGCAATTGGATGATGGGGAGTGAAGAAAGGGAGGAAGCGGGGACAGGGGCGGGAGTCTCGATTGACAATGTGCACTTAATAGCGGATTACATGCATTATCCCATCGCTGAAAATGCGACTAAAATGTATTGACAATCAAATGATGATACCAAACTCCGACGTCAGACTTTAGACTTTCGACCTTAGAACAGACGTTAGTGGGAACTTCTGCCTTTTTCTTTTGTGGGTAGATAGATTTGCCTGAAATGAACCAGAAACAAAGTTAGTTGATGCTGAGAAGAATTGGAGCAGAGGGCGGTGATAAATATAAGCAGACACGAAATATGTTTAACGCCCACTTGCCTAACAATAACAACATTCACAAAGGTGACAACAATAGCAAAACTGGCAAAAGTAACAACATATCAACAGCAACAACAATACCATCAATACAGCAACATACAATAAGTAAGTAAAAAGTTCAAAAAGCCAAAGATCAAATGCTCTTGGAAGCTGAGCTCTTCAGTCAAGCATAAAGACAGAATTCAGACTGTCTCAAATCTTAATTAGAGAAATTTTAATAATACAATAACAATAACCGTATCTTCAGAACTACAAAATTATTCAGATTCAGCTTAGTTAATTTTTTCAGAATCGAAGCCAATGTTTAAATATTTGTTGAGAGTTCTGATATAATTTAAAATTAAAGTGAATTCAATTCAAAGCATTTTTAGAATGAATAAATTTCAATTAAACACATTGTAAATAAAAAAAATTATTTTATATAATTATTAATAATTAAGGTGAAACTTGAAATAAATTTATGGCAGCTAATTTTTGTGACTTTGAAAACACATAGTATGTTTTACTAATAAAAACTCTGAAACTCTTAGAAATCCTGACATTTCTTCAAACTTTTGTGAAAAACACCTTACAGGGATAAAAATATTCAAGGAATTGTAAATTTGCAACTTAATGCAAGTGTTTGTAAATAATAGCAATTTATTTTTAAAAGAATTTAGCTGAGGACTATTCCAATGACACTTTTGATTCACATTCAAAGAGTCTTCTAGTGAATTCTTAAAAGAAACACAAGACATTCTTCCTATCAGTTGCATTTAGCAAAGGACTTGAAAATACTGTGCAACTTTGTGTTGTTAGGGCATGCCTAGGGCGAGACAAGGCGTGCCAGAACATGCTCATGTCCTTTTTCTTTGTGCATTTTCTTAGTTTGCCGCTACAAAGCCCCATGTTAGCTGCCTTTTTGGGGTTTTTCTTGGCTGGTTGCCGTAAATAAACAATAAACACTCCCACACACACACACACACACACACCCCCACCAAGTAAAAGGGAGAGAGATAGAAAATGAGAGGGAGGGAGAGACTGACACCAAGAACACCAACTGTCAGAGCTCGTATCCCTTCGACCATTTCCAGGATCTTCCTGGACAGACAAAGTGCTTTTGTTGTTTAGAGCAAAAAGCAAAAAAGCCACAAAAATCGTTCAGGGCACGTTTGTTTTATATGTTTTTGGGGGCCAACAACTTGCGAGTAGTTGGATGTTGTTTTTTTTTTCGGGAGAGTGTCGCAGGGTGTATAGAGAGGAGTTGGGGGTATGTGGTTAGCCATTTTTAGTTGGTCTTCCATTTGTTTAGTCTCAGTTTTCGGCCATGTTGGACTATGAATGATTTCTCGACGTTGCCAATAAAGTTAATTAGAATAGTTGCTAGTGCTGGCAAGTGCCAAAAAGAAAAGTGTTGCAAAGCAAAACGTAGCATTTCATAACCTCAAATATTGCGAGAGTGGGATAGAAATCTAAGTTATTATGCGAAAATATGACAAACGGCGCACATTTCATTGGCTGTCTCGCTCTACCTTATAAATGTCGTCTGCTTTGTATGCTAATATCCTGAAAGAGGGTGCAAGGACGAAGAAAAAAGAACGAAGACACGGTGCGAGATTCCCTTAACAAATTATGTTGCCACTTGTCACATTTAATGGTATTTGCATTTGTATACCAACAAAGTGTCAGCATCATCATCACGCATAGTGATGATGCCCCATCATTCCCCTTCCCCTTCCCCTCCCCATCCCCATCCTCCTCCTCATCCTTCTCGTTCCAATTTCCCCATCTCTTGTTACTTTCTTATTTCTTTACAAATATTTACGCGGCATTTTAAGCGGATTTTTCATTTTGAGTGATTTGTGTCGCTTTCCCAAATCCCATTCGCAAAAGAAAAAAAAAAAAGCGAGCAATAAAATGTCCTTTTCTGGAAGTTTACTCGACAATGTTTAAGTGGGTGAGAGTGTCAGTGTATATTATATTTAGGTCTTTATCTCCCACTGGCTGCGTGATGAGCTGAAAAGTGAGCTCTAATGATAGCACTGAGAACACAAAAGTATTTCGTATTATAATACTTATGATTTAATTTATTGCTTCAATATATATCTATCTTGTCTTAAGCTGAGCATTTAGTTAATTAAGGTAATACTAATTTTCACAATTACTAGATTTTAAAAGAAACTACATAGTTATCTTTTATCTAACTATATTAAAATAAGTCTTAGCTATGTGCGATTTTGGGAAATATTATTAAAACATTTAACCAGAATTACCTAAATTATCTATCCACAAATATACGTGTGCATAATATTGATTTTTTATTTAATAGTCTGTTTAATGTTTATAATAAAATATATTTGACTAATTTCACTTTCATTTTGTTATGGAATTTTAGCTTTAGCACATTTTTAACAAATCGAATTGGTTACAAAGCTAATGTCAAACAAAACTCTTAACGCCAACCTTTTAACCAGGCCAAGTAACATTTGTGCCATACGCAACACAGGCAATATTGAAACAAATAGTCAAAAAAGGCTTCTTTCCATAAAATCAACCAAGTGCAAATTTAATGAAAATGGAACTGTAAATGGAAATTGTTAGCACTCGGATGAAAGACTCAAGAACATAGTAAGTTTTGTTGTCTGTCTCCCTTCTTTGTTTGACTCTCTCAGTCGTCTCTTATATATAAAGTATACTTTATAGCATACTTTTGGGCAGTTAAGCCCTTTTGTCAACAGACTGCATTGTAACTTAGCTCGTTGTTCTCGTCTGCGTTTGCGGTTATACAACTGTTGTCATTGTTGTTGTTGATGTTGTAGCTTTTGAGCCTGTCTATGTATAGTCGACTTTTTGGCGCTGGATGGCGACTAATTTCATGACCACATTTAAACGTATTGATTTTATATATTTATACGTGTGGGTGTACACGAATATATATTTGTATATATATGCAGAAGTATCGTTGTCTATATGTATTGATATATTTATTTATTTGCTGCTTTTAAGCCTTTCATTGCAGTGAGTCCGCCATATTACGTATACGCATTTCATTTACACATGACTGCGAGGCACTGAAAGCCATACACCCTCTCTCACACACCCCCTCACACACACACCTACACCTACACCTACACACACACACACACACACAAGTGTCTACATGCACATACACATGTATTTATACATATACGAAACTGCAGTGCAGCTCTTAATTGACATTATAGCCTACTACTTTATGTGCATACACTTTTGGTAGGCAGTGTGCGACTGGCAGCATGTAAATGCGACTGGCTTGCATGTGACATGGACTCACACATACACACACACTCTATATGTGTGTGTCTGTGTGAATGACAAAAGTGTCAGTGTCAACATTAAAAGCGGATTTAAAATCACTCACTCACTGGGCGCTACTGACAGAGTCAGAGCGTAAAAGCCTTTGGTCTCCTGAACCATGCTGTGTGCGGGGAAAAGGGGAAAAACGAATAAAAGGGGGCAGAGCATGCAGTAAAAGTTATTGTAAATATTCCAAATGGGTTAAAGTTAAAGTTATGCATAAGCCTGTAAAAGATACCTATGTGGGTATATACCTTTATATATTTATAGTTACTGCTTAATTACTATTTTCGTATTAACTATATACATATTTATATTTATAGTTACTGCTTAGTAATTATTTGCTACATGCTTATAATTTTCACTTATTAAAATACCTGAAAATAATGAATTTAGGGTGTCAAACTCGATCAATTGCAATTCATTTATTTATCTAAATGATGAATATGGTTGTAATTATATCTCAACTATATTTTTATAAATTTTGGGGAAACAATTTCCATATCAGATGAACGAAAAAACATTATTTATTAATAAATTTTAGTTTTCAATTAAAATTTTATACTTGTTTTATGCCTCCTTAATTTTTCTCTATTTCTATTTTAAGATCCGATCAACTTCTACTTTTCATAAGTTTTTCCTTTAATGCATTGTATTATTAATCTAATTTTATTTACGAAATCTTTGATATAAATCGTATGTTTTGTTGTTAACACTACATTGTGGAAAAACAGCTGTTACAGCCAATACATTCGTAATTATAGTTATCTGTCATCTATAAGTAAGGTAAATTTATTTACAATTCGCAACTGTTATCGTGGTATCAATTTGTCACTCGACTGCCTTCTCCCCCTGCCAGGATGTGGCTATAAGGTCCTTAAGTTGGCATAAACAAAGCCCATTATGCACTATTATGCACTTTACAGTTGCTAAGCCAAATGCGATGCTCATCTTAAGTTCCCCGCTCCGTTGTTGAGGGTGAAGGGCAAAAACACTCCCCTCATTTTTCCAACCGCATCGAATCACTTCAAGTGTTTATTTTTATCTCTCTCTAATTTCACGGTTTCTGTTCACCCCTCTACGGTACATTGCCAAGGTTTTGGAATGTTGCCTTATTTACTTTTCATTTGCCTGCCAAACATTCGCGTTTTATATTTTTTGGGTAATTTGTATTATACAAGTACAAGTACGTAGAACCATATATAGTAAAGCTCCTGAGGTTGTCCTCATTATGTTTGTTTCGATTTCTGTGTACGGTTCGCGCTTTTCAACTTACGAGTCGAGGACACCCAACCTCTGTCCATTGTCCATTGTCCATTAATGTGGGCCTCGGGTTGATGATCATTCATTGGGATTTTTGCGTGTCTCGGTCGTGAAGTCGCTGTGAACTCTGGGAATTGAGCAGCTGTTTAACATCCGTTTCGCTCGCCTTTTTCACCAACCTATCTTCTTGCATCTCTCTCACTCTCTCTCTCTCTTTCTCTCTCTCTCTGCCACTTATCATTAATTTTACTACCGCATTTCTTAGCCCTGGCATTCTGACATTTTTGCCTTTGCTTTCGTTTCTGGTCCCGTTTCCCTGTTTTGACATAATTGTTTTTGCTTCCATGCATTTGTATAGCACGCTCCCTTCTCCCTTCTCTCTTCTCTTTGCTGCCCTCTTGTCCAGCGTCTCTCTACCCTAATTAATTGATTAGCTTCAGCAAATCGGTCAATATGTTTTGCTCCTTCTTTTACTATCTGTTTTTATTGCTCTACGCTCTGAGGATGCGTAATGAGTTGCTAATTAGATTTGTACATTGAGTCTTTTTTTTCCAACCAAGTAAGCAGTCTTTTGAGAGCCACCGCAGGTGTTCTATAGTACAATAACGGTGGGAGGACGGAAATCTAGGATTTCAGTTAGCTTTCAGTCAACTGTCATTAAATAAGGAAAAATATTGTCAATAAGTCTTATATAATAGTAAGTCAAAGCTCACAATATTCAATACAAAAACAATATATAGTTTCTGAAAATTTCCGTAAGTCGAAAACAGGGTAAAAGTTATAAAAATTACAGAATATATTTGATTTATTGTCAATTAAAAACAAGCGACAGGAAAAATGTATTTCAATAAATTTAAAATTTAAATAATAAAATTCAATTTAAAAACAAACAAAAATTAAAATTTGTAGATATTATGCGATAATTTAATGTTTAAAGATAAATGAATAAACATTTATTTCGATCTCCTTTCACTCTCCAGTTTGACCTTTGTTCATAATTCTTAACAGCCAACCTAACCTCAAATAGCTCCAAGCCACTTTCCAAAAAAAAAAACGCCTCTAGTTGCAGAAGAAGAGGCAACACGACTTTTGCATTTTGCATTTCATAACTTTTTCAGCAATCAATTCAGTTGAAACTTATTTTCTACTTTCTATCACGCAACTTTCGCACTTTGGGGACAAAAACAAAATGGCGTCCATGCAAGAAAAGTTATATTAGCATGGGAAGTATGAGAAAAAAGCGAAGAAGAAAAGGAAGTTTTTAATTTTTGCTTATGCCCGTTAATTTTTTGCCTTTTTCACACGTTTCTTTGTTTGCTCGAAGGATGAGCAAAAGGGGAAAGAGTAAGAAAGTAAGTAAGTGTCGCGTGCAAAGGGTTAGAATTGCCCAAGGTTTGGTTTCGGTTTCGGTTTGGGTTTGGGTTTGGGTTGAAGCCGGGTTACTTATTTCGATGGGTGCTCAACTTTTTTTGCAGACCGCAGTTTTTAAGGAGTCTGTCTGTCTGTCTCTTTTTCTGTCGGGTAAAATTTGTCGCAAGTTTGTTTGATGCCGCTTAACCCGCAGCGTAAAAATTTGATGAGTTTGGCATTTTCTTTAATTGAAATTTGTGATCTTTTGAAAGCTTTGAGACTCGCGACGCAGTTGCATACTTTCTCTCGTTGGCGCTAGTTTCAAGTGCCAGAGGATAGAAGTCGTCAAGTGGCTGCAGTCACTTTACGAAGACAGACAGACACACACACACAGACACACACACACACACACTCACTCATTCACTCACACATGCGATTAGCTGCGGATTAAAATGTCACCCCTTTTGCGCTATGTCACGCACAAGATACAAGATACAAACGCACATGCTATAGATACATTTAATTACAAACAAATAAAAGTCATGACAGCAACCCACACACACAAACACACACAAACACACACACACACACACGCATGTGTGTATCGGTCCTGGTCCAGGCTTGGGGCATATGCAACAGTTCACACGACCAGGCCAGGACATTTGTATCTTTGTATCTTTGCATCCGTGTATCTGCGCATTTTAATAATCGGTTTATTATGTATAAGAAAATGTGTGTGCGCCCCAAGAAGCTACTTATACACACACATACACACACACACACACATACACATACAGTCAAGTGTTACTTTCTATTTGCTATTTGCTATGAGTATTTGGTTCAGCAAACAGATAAGTCCAAACCCACACTTCAAAGAGACGGCAAAAGTTTTGCTGGCTCGCCAACAACAAAAAAAGAGAAGAAAGCCATGCAAAGTATCTTTCAAATTAACTTTATTTATTTAACTACTTAAAAGCAGATTAACGCAATTACACACTTGAACTGATTTTATGCAAACCGAATGAGCAATCGAAATACCATGAATTGATAAACTCATACAACTGGGACACTTCCTCACAGAAACTGCAGAATCAGCCACAAAACAGCCCCGGGTCTCAATAAAATAAGTACTATAAGAAATCTAGGCAAATATTGAGTACATTTTAAGCGAGTTTTTTTTTTTAAATTTGTCCCAATTTTAGTTTTTATTATGTTAAAATTTTGATATATTTAAGATATTTGTTAGAGTCAAATTATTTTTTTATATTAAATTGAAACAGTGGTCGAATACAAAACATGAGCTCAGGTGTTTTATTGTTAACTTTCTGCTAAATTAATTGAATTTCTGATAAAACTTTAAAGCGTCGAATCAGTCTAGAAATATGTATATATTTTTCTATGCCTTTTCTTCTTGCAGCTGTGCAACACGAGCGTGGACCACGGAAACCGAAACTACATCCGCAATTGCATCATCATCATCACCATGCGGCGGCAGCAGCAGCGGCCCATCATGCAGCCGCTGCCCACGCCCACGCCCACGCCCATCATCACCATCATCATCATCATGCTCATGCGGCAGCGGCTCATCATGCGGCGGCTGCAGCAGCCGCTGCCGCTGGACTGCATCATCATCACGGCGGACACTTGCCGGTGTCGCTGGTGACCAATGTGTCCGCATCCTTCAACTACACGCAACACATCTCGACGCATGCACCACCGAGTGGCTTCCATTTGGCCACAGGTGCACAGTCAACGGCGCATCCTCACCAGACACAGACGCAGGTGCAGTCGCAGGTGCAGGCCAGCTCTTCCTGGCCAGCAGGCAGCCTCGCATGCAACGGCCTTTCATCATCCGGGTCATGGACACGTCCTGGCACCACATGGAGCACTGCACAATGGCAGTGGTTCAGTCAGCGGAGGTGCAGGTAGTGCTGGTGGTGCTTCGACCGTTGCCATGACATTTCCACCACATTTGTTGCATCACAATCTGATTGCCGAGGCGGCCAGCAAGTTGCCCGGCATTACGGCGGCAACGGCAACGGCCGTGGCTGCTGTCGTCTCGACGGGACCTTACGCCCAGGCCACGCCCACCGCGAACAACTATTCATAGCCTCGCCCAGCAATTCCATACAGTCCATATCGAGCATTGGTTCCCGCAGTGGCGGTGGTCCTGTG